>VZUI01038638.1:0-66466 GCA_013401135.1 Cettia cetti | reverse complement strand
CGCAGCATGGCGGCGAGCAGGGCCGGCGCCGCCGGGGCCGACATTAAAGCACCGCGGCGCAGCGGGGGCGGCCCCGGCATCCCCCGGGCCGGCCCCACAGCTGCGGAGGGGCCCGGCGGAGCCCTCCCTCCCGTGCCGGGAGCGCCCGGGACCCGGCCATCCCCGTTAGCGGCGGTGCCGGCGGCAGCCTCGCCAGCCGGAAGGAGATCGGGGCAGTAGGGCCGGCTGCTCAGGCCTTCCGCAGCCGCCACCAGCCGGTACTTCGTACCAAAGTAGCCTCTATAGAATCACAGAATGAATTAGGCTGGAAAAGACCTCTGAGATCATCCAGGACAGCCAATGACTCAACTCCCTGTCAACTAGACATGGGCACATCAAGTATTTCCTTAAACACCTCCAGGGATGGTGGCTCCACCAACTCCCCGTGCAGTCCATTCCAGTATATAATCATCCCTTCTGTGAAGAAATTCCTTCTAATGTCCAACCTAAACTTGCCCTGGCACAGCTTGAGACTATGTCCTCTTGTCCTGTCACTTGCTGCCTGGGAGAAGAGGCCAATTCCCACGTGGCTACCACCTCCTTTCAGGTAGTTGTAGAAAGTGATAAAGTCTCCCCTGAGCCTCTTTTTCTCCAGCCTAAACAACCTGTGCTCCCTCAGCCACTCCTCCAAGAACTTGTGCTCCAGACATTCACCATTTCTAGAGCCCAAGCCACATGACTCTTTCCAGAGGGATAATTTGCTTAGTGATTCCTAAGTGATGGTATCAGTACACATTTCTTGATCGCCTTTATGAAAAAGAGCAGGTGTGAACCTTGCTTCTCTTACTCTGCAGTCAGGGCTCATATTGAGGGCAGGATGGTGGCAGATACTCCTCAGCAGTAATTACTTGTGTGTATGTGTGTGTTACTGCAGAGGCTCCGCTGGGTAACTGATACCACCTGGATAATAATGAGTAGCTCTGCTAAGCTTAAAATTGCTGTTGATAATCAAACACTACTAAAAGCAGTGACAGGACTTCAGCAGCCAAAGTACAATATTCTCCCTATTTTCCTGAAACAGGGAAGAGCCACTTCCCTGGCAGAGGCAAAAAAGCCTGCTGCAAAGCCTTCAGGGAACATCTCATGATCAGAAGCGTTTCTGCTGCAGCCCATCCACAAAAGTTACAGAAGGTGGAAGGGGAGTGGCAGAATGTGGGTGGAATGTGAAGAACTAATGTGAAATTTTGCATCACTTCCCTGCATCCCCACTGTCTTCCTTAGTTTCCCTCTTGGCCATATGCCTGAGCCAAGCACAAGGATGTATCATGAGTGCATCATAATAAAGTAGCTGTACCGCTGTTTCTCTTTGGTGGTCTTAAAATGCAATGAAACGTCTTTAACTTGGCAGAATCATCTATCCTTTGGATTAGTTTGGTTTATGATTGCTCCTGCCCATCAATTAGTTTATGAAAGTGCTTTGGGAACAGACTAGAACAGAGAATTGAACCTCTGCAGTACTTCTCCTGCCAAACCTAAAAGGAGATAGGTGAGAAAAGATGACTCCCACTACAGGCATAATTCCTCATTTTGACCAGCAAGTGCTTCTTTCAGGACATTAAAATAGAGCCTGTGTAGTATGATAACACTGATGGGCAAAACAGCTGTGAGGAGCTGTGAAGGCAAGCACTTTTTTCTAGACAATTTAATGAGTATCTGGTAACTGAAGAGATGTTTTTAAATCCTCCAGATTGAAAGCTGAATTAACAAAGGAGCTAGGGGATCTCAGCAAATGGAGGTGATAAGTACCAGTATGGAGAACTGGAGGGTAAAGTATTCAAACTCTACTTATGTCCCTTATATGAGCTTGGCTACTTGCCTTTTCCTCTCCAATTCCTCAAGCATTCAGTACAATCTTAAAAAAATATTCCAGCAAGTAATTTTAACAGACAAAATATTTCCTGGCTGGAACCATCATCACAAGATAACAGGGTATTTTCCTATCCATTTGCATCAGAATCTCCTGTACACTGCAAAGTATGTTTTGCATATCTGTCTCTTCTTTACTCCTAAAACTAACTGCATTCTTGTTTTGTTGGAAAGTCTGTAGTTGAATTTTTCATATCAAGATATTCACTTGCCTTAAACAGAAGATGAAGTTCTTGGTTGCATAGTGAAAAGTTTATTTAAAGGGAGTAAGTTCCAATACATTATTACAAATCAACCACAACACATCAAATATAAACAATACAAACTCAATTTGTAGAAGAAATGCAAGCACACTATAAATACAGCCTTCATACATGCCCTTCAGAAAGAGTCCAGTGCCACATTTTGTCAAAATATCCTCTTCTCTATTTAAAACTCACTCTTGGTGAGCACATGAAAAGCAAACGGCGCTGAGAACTCAATTTTGAAATCACAGGACATCAAAAATATTCACATCACAAAGATAAGGACTGACAAACAACCATCACAGTTCACAAGAACATAGGTCTGAAAAAGGTATGAACAGCTACAAGATGCTCCCCATTGAAAGCCTGTGCTAATAGTTTGGAGCTGTGGTGGAAAGCAGCCTGCTTCCCTCTGAGGAGAGCTGTTCCTAGGGCATCTTGGACGTTGCAGGGAGGCCATCTCCAGCTATTTATCATTTCCAAACAGGGCTCCTAAATGTCAAGGTCATTACTTGGCAAGGTCTTAGCTCTGACTTTTGTGGCTGGCATCCTGCTTCTTGCCCAAGGGACTTGACTCACCAGTCCAGATGGTGATAACAGATAACCCTCAGTGATAGATCAGAAAATTCTTTCTCTCTCCCTTCCAATAGAGGCGACATTTAATGTATGATGATTCTGAGCAAGCAACGTGTAAAATCCAGAATGGAACCTAGGAAAGCTAAAGGGACTCAGATCCACCATCCACCTGGCCTGATGCACCTTCAGCTGCAACAGCACCACCGTTTCAGAATAAGTAGCCAGAGACTCTCTCCGGACAAATGTGGAATATCTCCCCAGAAAACTCTCCTCCTTGAAATATACATTTGAACTCTGCTGTTTTATGTACCTTCTAAAACTTTATTTAATTGGTGTTTACTGCAAATCAACTTTTTTAGATAAATGCATTAGCACTTTGACTCCTGCTGACCTCCTGTCCTCTTTCTCAGTCTTATTAGCAATGTATTTAACACAACCAATTCCCAGTTTTTCTTTCTGCCAGTTGTGAAGTTCTCATTCATCTACATGACGTTGTCACATCCAATATTTTCCCAGATATGAGAAAAGGAGAAATGGTCTTTTCTTTTACACTTGTACAAATTGAAAAGAAAAAAAAACCAAAAAAAAAAAAAAACCACCAAAAAACTTCATTGCTTTGGTCTCTCATCCACACTCAATATGCTAAGCACACACCACTCACAATTCTGGATTTCAACAGTTCTAGAGAAAATTATGAATGGCCATAAGAAACACTTTTCTTTGTCTATCTAGTGTTCTGCTGGTCCTTGGGTTTAGTGTCAGCATATCAAAAGGAGTAGTCCTCTGGTGTTCCTAGACATCTGACAGCAGCATATGAAGGCAAAGAATGTATGGCACCAGGAAATTCAAATACCATTGTACTATTCATTTTACAGCAACAAGGCAGTCTATGAACAGATTAGATCTCCAGGAACAGCTTGACCTTAGCAAGTACCACCCCCTACCCAAATGGGCAGAGAAATAACAAGAAATCTCTTGTATTAATGACACCTATGGTTCTTATTTCAGACATGCACTTTGTTCCTAAGGCACCTTGTGATAAATCCTCTGTAGAGTGGCTTTAATAGGGGTAGTGAGACAAGAAGGAAGAGTATGAAAGTGGGGATGAAAGTGAACTCATTTAGGGATTCACTCTCTACCCTAATTCCCCACAAGAACAACAAAATCTTTCAGCAGCTAGACCTGTAATAAGGTTTACCTCAAATTCACCTCACCAGGTCCAGCACCACAATAACTGACCCAATGCAGGCCATCGATGGAGGTTACATGCACACACAGGTACAAGGAGACAAGCTGACAGGGTAGAGCCACAAAGAAAGGCATGTGGCTGCCTTCCACACTCAGTGCATAGTAACTCGACATTCTTAGCACCTGAAGTCAGGTAACTAAACTCTTCCTCTTAACACATTTTCATCTTACCTGTTTGTGCATATTAAATGGATCCCAAGAATTAAGTTGCTACAAGCCTGTGTCTGACACCAGTTACCTTTCCTGAGAACATGTATTACAGGCCTCCAAAGAGTCTGAGTAAATATAAGCAGTACCAGTAGTGGTCCTTAATTTAAGCAATTTTAACTCTCTGTTCTCAATAAAACACATACATTTTAAACTCCTGCTGCTACATTACATCTAAAGCAAAAAAAGAGAAAACAATGGAGAGCTTATTACCTTCTCTGACATAAAAAATGTCCAAAAGATTGGTACCATTATTAAAACTAAACACTTATACAAGGTAATTTTATACAAGTCCTTTGCTACAGCATATATGTCTGACTGAACATATAAATTTTATTTAGATCTAAATTATATTCAAAACAAAAAGGAAAACAATTTTATGCTTTCACAAAAGCAAACCCAAAATGCAAAAAAAGCTTCTTCCTTGATTTAGCTTTCTGAATTTCTAGAGAATATTTAGAGGGAAAGGAAACATATATTAAAAACCTATTTGAAATCTTCCTTCCACAGAAACAAAGAAGAAATTTTCCTTTCCTGAGGATTAATTTCTCTCTCTGAAGTGCAACTGCATTTAAACTTGACCCAAGGTCTAATTCCAAAGATCTCTATTTAAATAAGATCTCTATTTAACGGTTTCCATAACTGCGTAAGCCAGCTAGAAGGATGTCTTATATCAGCAAACATACTACTACTTCTCTTTTAGAATTGAAGTGTGTCACTCCATCAGCAATATCTAGGAACTTGATAGACAAAGGATGAAAAAAACCCAAAACAAACACCTTACCTAAATTGCTCAGGCCTGATTCAAGTGCTGTAGATGGCTTTTCATTTCATCCATGAGAGGTTAAAGGAAGGAATAGCCCTCTCCAAGCTGCTAACTGAAAAAGCATCTTGCTCTGACAGATACCAAGCCCTACTGTTCTGTCTCCCTGTGCTTGACCTTGAATAAGGCAGCTTTGCAGTTTCCCCCCACCATGGTGAACACACTCTCTCTTTTGAGGAAGGTAGCTGTTTTCTCCCCATCTCAGGGCCCAAAGCAGCAACAACTCTGCTCCTTGCCCACTCCCCCAGAAAGCCACTGTGCTCCAAGCAGTGCTCTTCCAATTTCCATTCCTCCTGCTCTCAGCTTGGGCTGCTCTACTGTAGACTGACTGCTTCCTCTCTTACCATTTTGACCTACTAAGTGCTCTGGAGCAGTGAATCAGTAAGCAGAGATAGTTAAAATTAAGCTTGAATATAGATCGAATGGTACAGCATTACAATATACCCTTAATAGGAAATATGCAGCCCTCCTACGAGAGCAAAATCTTTGGCTTTGACTACCCCAAATAATTCTGTCCATCATTTTCTCTCAATAGAAGGAATGGACCAAGTAGAGGTGCTTTACCTGGATGATTTTAAAATAAAACTCAACTTTTCTAGTATCACCATGGAAAGTCATTTTGTGTCTCTGCAAAGAGGTATTAAAATGTAAATACAGCAGTATTCTTAGAAAAGAGGACAATTTCAAGTTAAAACTATTAAAAATAACAGTTAGAAATAAACATGTTTCAAAATTCATCTCTGATTGATTAACTTCTTCTTCAACTCAGCCGCTACTTTAAGCAGAAGGTGGTAACTAATACCATCACTAGTCACCAAAACACGCCAAGGAACTTCCTAACAATGCCTTTGCAGCAGCAATAGCAGCTGACACACTGCATTTCTCTGGGAGCCTTTTCCTTGGTACATATGGTTGCTATACCAGTGAACCAACATCCTGCTGCTAACAAACATTTCCTGTGTATTTATTGGTTGTATTCCAACCATTTTGTGTTCATTCAGCATGGCAATAAGTAATGTCTTCTTCACATAGGATTACAGAAAAAACTTCTGGTAGTCAGGGAGGTTTTAATCATCTATATATGCCTACAATCAACAGATATAACATCCAATTCTTAATCTGTAGACAAGCCTTCCTATGGACTACGAGGTGTGCACCCTGCTCCCACCCCCTGTTCAAACATGAGCTGTGACTGCTATTTGGGGCCCACCTGTTGTAGCACTGCAAAGCCACTGCAGCATGGGCTGCTGCTGGCCAGCTGCACTCCCACCCACTCCAGTGAGTGAAGGAAGCACTGACTGCAGCCATGGTAGGTGATGGGGTTACCCTGGCTAAGTGACAAGCCAGCTGTGCTTCTGGCTCACTGAAGCTAACAGCTGCCCTCTAGTGATGAAGATGCAGCAGGAGAGTTGGAAAAGTTATTCACAAAATAGTAACAGATTATTTTCACTTCATTTTGTACCAGCACAACAGATCAGAACCACAACCACCTGAATGTGGTCTCTGGGCAATTGCCAGCTGTGATGTGAAGGCCCAGCCCAATGCCTGCATGGAGCAGACCTTCTGAAGTTTTAGAGAAAGAGCAGCTGCCTGGGAACAACCAGGCAGTCACAACTACCTTTCTCCCCTGGGACAGTGGGGAAGAAGGGTGTGGGGAGAAACCAGTTCATGTCCGAAGAAGAGCTGGCAGAATTGCGCCGTGGTTCTGTCCCGCAGCAGTGCCCGTCAGGCAGTACCAGGGCTGGGTGGCAGCCTGCTACACTCACCATCACCTGCCTGCCATCCTTGCCCCTTCCCTCTTCTTCAGCTAGTGTAGTAGACGTGAAAGAACAGAGTCTTATTGCGGAGCAGAGAGTAGGAGTTATCAAATTTCAGCAGGTAGATGCCCTCGCCCGGGTACTCATGGCTGCCTGCCTGTACCTCCCGGTGGCTGTTCCTCCGGTACACAGGCATGATCTCGCCATAGCGGTTCCGCAGATAGCTTTTGGAACCCCGTTCCACATCACCTACAGGGGACAGTCCTGAATGGGAGAGAGGAGACAAGCAAGTAGGCCAGAACCACTACATAATCCAGAAAAAAGACCAATAGGACCAGAATGCAACACAGACATGCAGCTATAAGGAAGGCTAACTGTGATAGCATTACCCAGAGCATCTCCTCCGACCTTTCTGCAAATAATTCCCACAAAGTCTGGTCTTCCTTATCCTAACAAAGGTCATACCAAGACCCAGTTCCCTTGGGAATACTGATGGGACAGTATTTATAGCCCACCAGCCCAGTCTCCTCTCTTTTTTTAGCTTACCTTTTAGACACCTCACTACTTTTATACACTCAACAGCAGTCCTGTGATACAGACTTGAAGCAAAAAGAGGCAGAAAAGCTCTTAGCTGTTACCTCATAGAGTCTATGTCCTCAATTCACCTCTCCAAGAGGATTGCTCATAAAGGAACCTACCCCTGCTTACAGGGCAACGTTACTGTGTGTTTCCCAAGTACAGTGACACAGGTAGCAAACACTTCACATACAGTCAGAAGGAGCTACTGATGTACCGGGGGAAAAAAATAAAACAAGAAAAAAACAAAAAACAGGCAAACCCCACCCCCAAACAAACAACAACAAAAAACACGCCCCAAAATCAGAACAAACCCACAAACAAAAAAACAACAAAAAAACCCACACCCCCAACAAAAAACCAAACTACAAAACCCACCCCCCCCCCCCAAAAAAAAACCCAAAAAAACCTGCACCCCAAAACATAATCTTATTGCCTCCACTCACCACCAGGAATGTCTCAATCTGAGAGTCTAACAAAAACAGTCAGGTTAAAATTTCAGATTTTAACCTTTTTATCAGCAAGTTGGCTGAGTGAATTCTGATCTTACTTTTCCATGTGTTCAATTTTAAGAATGCTCATGGAGAGGACAGCCATTGACATATGCTGAAGCAGGAAGGGCCAAAGGATTTCTTATCACTCTAATGAAGAACCCAAAAGGCTGCAGAGACAGCAAATGGGCTGACTAAACAAAGTAGATGGAAATTATAGCATCTATACTCTCAGCAGCATGGCAACAAGCAACACAAATTAACCTTTATAAGATCTGCACTAACCTTCAATTTCCTCATCCTCCTCTTCATCCTCCTCATCACTGGATTCACTGACCTGAACAGTAATGGCAGTGCTAGTAACTGTGGTCCAGTCAAAATAGACTCCAAACCCGATGTCATAGTCATCAGTAGCAAACTCCCAGCAAATGCATTTCCCATCAGGATGGGTTGGCACACGGACTGTCACCACCTCGCCGCGTTTTACCACCATCCGGCCATTCCTCTCCTTTCCCATCTTGGCTTTGAATTCCTTCATCTTCTCAGTGGTCCACATGGTGGGTGCAGCCAGAGGGGGAGGCTGAGCTGAGACAAGGGAAAAGTCCACAGGCTTACATGACTTTTCACTACTGATAAACTGTTACCTGAAAACAGTGAAGCTATTTCTGGTAAGGGGCCTGCATTCTGGGGCCTGCTCCCAAGAGCCCCAGATGTGAAGTTTTTCCACTCACAAGCCAGGAGCCCAAATTGCCAGCAGGACTTAGAAGTACCTCCAGGACAGTCTCTGCTCTTCTAGCTAGAGCAGGCACTTAAAAGATTACCCAAACAAGAGTTCTGCCTTCAGGACTCACCTTTTCTCTGCTCCCCAAGGAGGTCTGCAGTCTCCAGCTCAGCTGAAAGGATATCCACAGCACCAGTGTGATCTGACTGAATCATGACTATATCCCCTACTCCCTGAGGTACATGGTAGTTGGTCAATCGAACAGCTTCCTGCACAAAGCACATAAGAAATGTTGTCACGAAGACTATCCTGGTTGAAAAGTCTCTGCCTAGATTTGAAACAACTCATTAGTAACTCAGGCATCTTTACAAATCAAGTTAGACCTGCAGAAGCTTCTATTAAGAGGGTAGGATAGCTCTGAGACACCTCTCAGCATTGTTTCCCCTACTGCACCAAAGTCATGAACTTTGTGGTCAAATGCTGCATTAGTGTCACAAATTTCACTCCCCGTGGCCTCCCCGGGAATCCTGGGTAGGCGCATTTTTGCACTTGCATCAGAGTTAATTGTCACCCCTTAACAAAGCAACAGCCTTATAGATTTAGCTGACTATTCTTGGAAAGAATTCCCAACACACAATCTCTTTAGGGAGAGCATTTCAGCTCTGTGTGCATCCAAACTACAGCCACAATCAGTCACTGCTGCATCCTCGTGAGAAGTCGGTCTGGTTCACTAGGGCCTCTCCTCTCATACATGCAAACTCATAGGTCCTGACCTTGGTGTCACTTACACAAATTTTCCTGACTCTATCTGTAAGGCAAATAAATTGGCTGCTCACAAGAAGAAACAACGGACTTTCAGTTCCCTCTTCCGTAAATCTGCAAGAATGGAATTTCCAGAAGCATCAGATAAGAGCAGAAGGTGAGAATTACCTTGAAGCCGGAGTGAACAAGGAAGCAAGGACTAACTAAAGACACAAGAGGGATTTTGCAAATAAGACTGATACCATTTATCTCCCATTAATGTACAAGAAAAAATGTAACTGAATCTATGATAATTCTACTTTTATCTTAACACAACCCTTAGAGCCTCAATCCCATTGTGGCAAGCACAGTAGTAGAGTGGGAGAACTGTTACTGCATTTCTGTCTTTGCTCTCAGAAGTAAGAAACATCCATCTACCTTTTTGAGAGACTTGATTTGGCCAGGTAGCTTCTCTTCTAGTTCAGCCACTTTCTGGTCCCCCAGAGCACCAATTTCTTCTTTCGAATGCTCTCTTGCACCCGCACTCAGATGTGCCCCAGCCTGTGACCTTTTGGAGGAAGAGAGCAGTACAATTCAGCACTTGCACCCAGTGCACAGCCAGCAGAGGAATCACTCTCTGGAATTCAAATTCAGATGAACTGAAGGAACAAACTTCTGTGGTCAGCCCCTGCCAACAGGACAAAGAACCCCTGCCCACCCCAGTCCTGCCATCTCTGCGTGATTACCTTCCATGTGAGCCAGGGGGAGCAACTTCAGTGGGATATTCCATATTTACTGTCCTTTAGATAGCAGAAATTCACTGCACTCACCCCACAGCATGCTGGCTCACCAACACTATACTAAGGACAGACATCAGTAGCAACTTTTCTGCCCAAGAAAGAACTTATTTTATGCCAGCTACTGCATGGCATTGGCATACTCCCTCAGAGGTCAATTGGATCAGTGAAAGAATTCAGAACAATTTTGACAGCCATCTGAGAATGCTATCTATTTAAGTAGCCCATTATGCCTTTTCCACCAGCAATCCCAACAGATACAGGGAGCACCCGAGTGTGTCTCTGCCATATTCAAATACACTCCACAGATAAGCAAGCAGTAAGACATACAATGGGCAGCACAATAACTTAAGCAAAGAGGTCCGAGTACTGCACTTTAACAAAAGAAAATGGACATGCTAAAACAATAAGAGTGGTACACAGCAGGAAAAAATGGGCAAGAAAGGAAACATCTCTGACATTTATTCTCTGTTGAGGGTTTTCTTCTAAATTATGTTGGAAAAAAATTGCTGCATGTTGTCTGCAGCTAGACTTATAATCCCAAGTTAACTCAGATGCCAGAAGAGTGTCCTCTGTAATGCTCTCATTATGTATGTGAAATTTCTATGAGAAGCAACCTAGTATTATATAAAATTAGAAATATTTGCAATTTTGAAAATCAAAATGTTCTCACAGCACTGTAAAACCAATGTCAGCTGCCTAGCTCGAAAGGATCAGAAACATGAGAAAACAGCATTAATGGAAAAAAAATGCATTTCTTCAAACGTCTCCTTTCAGAAATGAGAAACATTCTAATTAGCAAGGAAGCAGACTATGAGTATAGTTCACAATAATTAAAAATAAAATAAAATATACACAGCTCAATTAAGTTACATTCTGCATCCACAGAGAAGACCTGAACAGGGCAAATGTGGCTTTTGTCTTCAAATTGTTACTCCTATGGCACTACAGAATTTATCCAGAAACAAAGCCATTTTATATTCTCTCAACAGTGTGATTTCCTTTCCCAGAATTGGCACAATAGACCAGAAGGTCTGTAAGAACAACTCAAATGAGATGAATAGCAGGTTCACAAAATGGCAGCAGATGGACAAGAGAAGAAGGGCCACTTGGTGGGAACAATATTTTAAGGGAAGAATTCTTGGACTTCTGTGCTATCGTTTTCCAGCCTATTTGCATTTCAGTTCAGCAGTTGCATGAACACACCTAGATGGGCTGTTTGGTCATTTGCTACCACAGCTGCACACATCTGCTCAAAAAGTTCTCCATCAACAAAGAAGCTTACAGGTTGGGAATTTTTTCCTCTAGATATCACTGATACCCAAGAGTCTCACTGAAAGATTAGGAAGAGCTACACAAGCTTTACAAGAAGACTTACAAAGACAGAATTCAGCTGATTCCTCCTCACACAAACCTTTAGGACCATCTCCATCCCTTTCAAAGAAGATCTAAATTTAATAATGTCCACAAGTATCCATCATCTACTTCGGCTATTTTGCTCACGGTCTGTATTAATCTCTTTAAAGAAAATTAGAGGATATAATAAAAAGATGGAAGAACTCATTTATAGTCAGGAAGTCTGATAGAGATGTCAGCAGCATCGAACCAAGATGGCATCAAACTTGTTCTGGTAAGAAGGGTAGTTTGAATTGGGTTTTTTTCCCTGGATTTTTGCTTTTTTTTATGAAGCTGTGGTTTAGCTACTGTAATCAACTCACACATTTCTGAAATTGTATCCTGTGCAACAAATGTAACTGCACTGCATAGTCTTAGTGCTTGTAGCTAATAAAATTATTTGGCCAAAACCACCACATGCCCAGCCGGTACCAACAAGCCAAATATCTGATAACAGGGTTCATCAGCAGCATTAATGGAGAGATACAGAAAACAAACGATGAAGAAAAAAGCCAAAACATTGCCAAGAAAATAGTAAAAGGTATTTTCTTGTACAGCTTCCACCAGATTTACAGACATGATCAGTTATTAATGCATCCTTCAGACAGGATATAGAAAATTTCTCCTGAAAATGTACTAGCTCTTATAATGGATTATAAAACCCTACACGGTTCCTTTCAAGCTGAATGACTCTGATTTGAATAGCTAAGCTTTCAAACAACCTCAAAGCCTGTAAGAACAGGCCCTGCCATACTGATTCCAGTATATACTGTCCCAAAGCAGACAATTCAGTCTCCGGTCCCTTCTTTCTACCTGCACAGAACAAACTGCCATGTGGAAGAGGTCACAGACTGTCATGCATGTGGGCCACAACACACAAAAAGGTTTTCCTACCCGCTCTGCGAAGTACTGGACTCCAAAGAATCAACTAGCTGATCTGCAGGCACTGTCTTTTGGGCTGAGTCTTCATTTCCTAACAACAGAATGTAGAAAAAGAAGGTGAAATAAATGTTGATGTTTATAATACACTGACGGGAAAAAAAACCCTGCAGCCAGCACTCAAACACTGACAAGGTCACACAGCTGTGGAACAAAAACCTGTGCCAACCAGTTTTTCGTGTTATGAGCTGTATCTAGAACCTTGCGGAACAAAGATTTTTAATGGCCTCAACCCTAGGAAAGGGAGAACAAAAACCTACGCATGTTTTTGGTGTAAAGCCATTCTCAGAAGCAGGGTTCATTCAGGAACTACTAATCCTAGCTTTAGAAGGACAGAACAAGGCCAAATTTCATCATGTAAAGCTAAGCTGACAAAGCCCTGGAAAAAGCAATCGTGCAGCAGTTCACAAAGGATACTGACGAGATGGAAATTCCTGGGTCAGTGCTAAAAGGACGTCTATAAAGATAGCTCCTGGTCTTCCCCGAGTCTCCCGAACTCAGGGAAAGCTCTGTCCCCATATGACTGCGGTACGCGCCTCACAGCCCTGGTCTCCGATCGTGTTGGGGCAGTGAACAGGGCACGGACAAGTTCGGCTTTTGCAGGTTGCTGATGCCCCTCGGAGCCGCTAGTCACTCCCAAGAGTCAGGGCGAGAAGGAGACAGCTCCTGCCCAGGGGGACGCAGCCCACGGCACAGTCCAGTTCCCGGCTAGACAGGGCTTTTGTCACCGGGGAAAGCACAAACCTCCATCAATCCTCGCACTTCCCACTGCACCGGGAGGAACTCTTGGTGCAGTTCCAGGCGCCCGAGCGGCAGGTGAGTCGCGCAGAGACCACAGCCCGCCGCTCTCCGCTCAGCCCCGGCACGGCGGGCGGCACCCGGGGCGCTGCTGTCCGCAGCGGGCACCCCACTGCCTCCGCAGGGAGCTGCCACCCGGAAACACGGCTTCTCCGCCAGAAACGAGCAAACCCACCACGTAAAGGAAACTCTCCCCGTAAGGCCAACGCTAAACACGCGCCGCCGGGCTGCCCCCTGCCCTGCCCAGCCCGTACCTGCGGGGCCCCGGGGCGCGGTGTCGCTGCCCGGGAGCTCGGAGCGGGAGCCGGTGGCGGCGGAGAGCGCATCCGACATGGGCACGGCTCAGCGGGCGGTCGGAAACACCCGAGCGTGGCCGGAGCGGGGGGGCCGGAAACACCCGAGCGGGGGAACGGAAAAACCCGAGCGAGTGCGTGTCAGCCAGGCCACAGGGAGATGGTGGCGCCTCGGTGCTCATCCCTCAGCCTCCCTCTCGACAACGCAGCCAATCAACATTTAGTTCTGCAGAGCCGAGGGGCGCGGGCGGCATTGCAGGCTGACAGCTGCGAAGGAGTGGCGGAAGGGAGAAGGGGGAGCACCTCCGGGAAGGGATGGTTACCAGGGTAACGGGGACCCGGAAGGACGCGTTGCCGCGGTGGCCCGGGGATGGAGCCGATGGAGCCGCGCCCGGGTCCCGCGGGGCCTGGAGTGGCTGAAGGGCCGCAGCCGGAGCCTGAGGGCGCGGGGGGACCGCGGTCTGTCTACGCCTTCCTGACCTGGAGCGCCGAGGAAGTGGCCGAGTGGGTGGCGCAGCTCGGCTTCCCCCAGTACGAGGTGCGGGGCTGCCGGTCCGGGCGGGAGACCCCCGCCCTGGGCGCCGCCTGGACCGGTGGCCCTGAACTCAGCGTGTGTGAGCGTGTGCATGTGTGAGCGGCAGGGGGGCGGTAGTGGCAGAGGGCGATCCGCCTTTCCCTCCGCTTCCCTGCCCAGGAATGTTTCAGGGCCAACGGCATCACCGGCCGCCGCCTCATCCACGCGAACTGCTCCAACCTGCCCGCCATGGGCGTCACGGACTTCGGCCACATGCAGGTGCGCCAGGCTGCGGCTCCCAGAGCTCCCTCAGCCCCCGGCGCCCAGCGCTGACCCTGCCAGCTGGCGGGCAGGCTGGGCTATGGCCTGTCTTCCCGGGCAGAGCGCTGATTCAGAGTGACCCTGAAACTGGACTACCGAATTTATACAAACAGTCATAGTTTTAGAGTGTAGGTCTATTCAGGTCTTTAGCTGACTGCAGATCTAGGGCTTCTTCTCTGGGACACTGTAAGTGCTACTTTCTTTAAGTGTATGTTGCCCTCTGGCCCCGTAAAATTGCTTAGCAAGACATACACAACCTTAGAATTTCTTTTAAATCATTTTCCCCTTACTGATTTGTAGAACTTATGAAAATCTAGATAGATTTAACCTGCATCAATTGAGGCACTGATCTTAAGCAGAAAAAGGGCCACTCGTTTTTACTTCCTTCTTTTACGCTTTGCTGGACACAAACAGGAGCTCTGTCTCTTCCTCATTTTATGAACATGTAATTGGTCTTTTTCCTTTCAAACCTACATATTTTCTCTAACAAACACTGATAGTTAAGGCTGAATTTTGGGGCTATAGTCTGGCCTTCCAAAGCTTCCTAAAAGTTCAGAAAATCGACAAGTTGGCTTAAGTTTCATTACCCTCTTTCCCTCCCCTAGTGGAAACCACAGAGGGACTGCATTACAGAGCCAAATCATGTGTTTTGCATCAAAATTTGAAGTTGCTTTCACCAGAAGACACAGGTAGAAGTTCAAACCAAGAAGAAAGAAAAAGCTTTATGATCCAGTGACTAGACTATTAACACTGTTTATTTTATTCTACAGTACCAAAATGCATTTTGACCACAGTTCTGTCTGGTTGTGCAATCTTAACTGTTTGAAACTAAGTATGCCACCAAAAACATTAACTAGTGCCATGGCTTTGCCTGTTGTTTGGAGAGAAAGGCATCAATTTAACACTAAGCTTTTCAGACAGCAAACTTTCACGAATATTTCTGGTACAAGCAGATAGAGATTATAGTAATTTGTGCTTTCCAAAAGTGGAAGAATTTCATAGGCTTTGTAAGCCTCACCCATGTATTGGGATATAGAGATTATGTATGGTGTTAGTTCAACTGCTGAGTAATACTAGGCCATGGGTTACACATATCAACTGTAACCCATTCTTCCTCTTGTAGGAACTGAAATTCCTCTAGATAAGCCATAGACAGCCAGGACACTGCCACAAGCTTGGAAGTGAGACTCAGAAATGTTTTCCCAAGCTTGCAAGTAAATTTGGAACATCTCACAGACTTCAGTGGAACCTAGATGTTCTCAAAGGTCATGCCCTATCCTGCCAGTTATTTGTGTTTTAAAGAACTATATTCTGACAGAGTCCAAGTATGCAGAGCTCGGCAGGATGTGGCCCTTTGGGTCTTTCAGGAAGTGTCTACTAGTGCAGGTGAAAAGTTCAAGCTGCCACTTCCCAACAAGAAATATAAACGATAGGCTGTGAGCAGTTGAAACTGATAAAGTTACTATAGAAATAAGAGCGATAGCATCAGCTCAGCAAGACGGAAACTTTGCAGTTTAGAGGAAATGGCAGTTTGGTGGAGAATTACACAGCTAATTATGTGGAAGCTATGCAGCATAGACAGGTGATGTTACTGCTGGTTTGAATCCCACTGTACCAGAATTTTAAATGTCAAAACCACTCAAGATACAAGTCTGGTGTTCTTTTGTTATCACGAAAAGTAGGGTACTACTTTTCAGAGTCAAGCTGAAGCTGGGGGAAGGTTTTGGGCAAATACTGTGAAGGATCAGTAAAACCTTGCAAATTGTATTTTGAGGCTTGAATCATATTAGATGGTTAAATTCTCAGAAGTTGCTTCAAAAACAATGGTAAGGCTCTGCTCACTCACAGTTCCAGGTCCAGCTGGCTCAGACAACCATACACTCATCATTTTCTAAAAAAGCAATATGACTTTTTGCTAATTACTTTTTACACCTTTGCATAGACTGTCATTCACATTGTAATTTTAAAAACAGCAATGATTTTGCATTAAGCAGAAGAGATTGGAGCTCATTCACCCACTACTTTTTTGTCCTTGAAGTGCAAGGATGAAAGCAGAGCTCTATTTATGCCACTAAAAGATCAGATGTGATGCCATCCCTGATAGTAAATCTGGAAAGAAAGCAATATGCACTCCTTTTACAGTGTCACATGGAGCTTATTGATTCAGATCCCCATTGTGTTGCAACTTCAAGCATGAAACTGTACCAAAATTCAGAATCTCACTTCTTTTTCTTGCTGCTCTGACATGGAATGGATGGTTTGAGGTGTTGACCTGTTGTCTTTGTTTGAGAAATGAGAATTTCTGGTGTTTCATCTTGTATTTCAGGAAATTTCACGGCAGGTGCGAGAGTTGCTGGGGATTGAGGAGCCTCTCTTCAGCAGATCCATTGCCCTCCCATACAGAGACAATATGGGTCTCTTCCTAGAGAGAAAGGCACCAACAGGAGAGAAAGCAGATGCCCTCACTTTCTCACAGTTTATCCAAGAAGCAGGATTGGAGCCCTGCACTACAGTTCCTTCTTTGCAAGAATCCCAGACCATGGTGGGAGCCAATGCTCTCCGTGCATCACGGGACATGCAGAGGCAGAATTAGAGACTCATGCTGCACTTCTGCCTTTGTAAGAAGCCCAGCAGCCACAGCAGAACATACCCTTATTACCTTGCAGATTGTTCAAGGAGCTACAGTTCCACCTTTTCACAATTGCAAAAAATTCTGCACTGCACTGCCACTCTTAGACATTTTATTACACCAAACCCATTCCCACATTGTCTCTTTTCTGCAATACTTCATTTGCTTACAGGAACTAATTGAAGTGGAGGGTGTAGATCAGACTGTACCATTGTCTGTTTTTCACCTCTACTTCACAGTTGGTTAAAAAACCACCAAAAAACAATCATAGACATATTTTAGGCATAAGTTATTAATAAGAACTTCCCAGATGTTCAAGTGAATAGATTTCTCCCAGGCTTTAGTGTCTGCAGAGTGGGTTTGCTCTGAAACCTAGATGTAAGATAAATGGCATATATAATAACTGGTGTACAGGTGTGGCGACAGCTGCTGTCAGCAATCATAATTAAGCAAGAGGTCTAGGTGCAACATGCATAACTAATCCTTGGCCTCACCATAGAAATGATTTCCTGTGAGGCTAAACCAGGCAGGCAGTGTTTTATCACGGTAAACAGTACTGAAACACATGATAGAGGTTGGCAAAAAGTAAAAAATACTGAACTAGAGAATTTAGGGAATAAAAATTGCTTTGTTGTGGGTGGATTTGGACAGAGTATCCAGTTACCTTTTTTCCTTGAAGGATATGTAATATAGTCTGTGGTGATGAGGGTGGGATGCACTATCACCAGCAAGGAAGTAGAATTAAGTGCTGATGAAAGCCTGTCTTAACAGAAAGAGCACTCCTGACTAAATCATTAGTACGTTGTCAAGATTCAATGGCTTTCCCGAGATCCCCCAGAGGGAATAAAAAAATACAACAAAAAGAGACTGGACCCGATTCTGTTTGGTTTGTTACACCAAAGCTGCAGCCACTACAAAATAACTGTAATTTGGTTTTGTAATTCAGTTTTGTATTGAAGCTGCAATAGAAACACAGTTAAACTGAAGCAGTTCATATGCCAAGAAGACCATGTGATAAGCAAATTCAGACAAAAAAAAAATAGAAAAGCTCAGGCAACCAGGGATAAGCAAGTTCGCTGAACAGTGTAGAGTGAAACTCATAGAAGAAAATGTGTACATAGGGTTATTGGATGGAATAGTTTAAAGAGTCTGAGAGTTAACAGTACTGGTTCTTGCACTGCTTAGTCCCATGAAGGAACGGGGATAAACATGCAAAGAGCTCAGTTGCCTGGCCCAGTCCTTGCAGGCTGATTCAAAGTCTTTAGCTGAAATAGCTGAGCCTTGGAATCTGGCTAGTTTGCAAGATCTATAAAAAGCTATTTAATAATTCCTGTTTTGCTTCTTCCCCGAGATGATTAGAAAGATTTTATTCCAAGCATCTCCCTGGAGGACCATTCTCCCCATTTGTCTTATCTAAGAGTTTATGGGGTTATATGACTTTATATGCAGCCTATAAATAACTTTTGTTTATTCAATTAGTATGAACTACATAAAAAATACAAGCTGTATTAGACTTCCTATTAATTTTAGCATCCCTCACCTAAAATGGTCACAGATCAAGGGCAATCTTGTCAATTTATCCAAGCATGTGATGAGAGGGAGCAAAGAAAGGGACCCAGACTCTAATCAGTGGTGCCCAGCAATGACAAGGGGCACTGGGCAGAAATTGAAATGTGCTGCTCCTCTGAAGACACAAACTCACCTTTTACTGTGAGTGTTGCCAAAATCAGAATAGGTTTCCCAGGGAAGCTGAGTCATCTCCAGCTGTGATGACACTGACAACCCACATAGCCACAGTCCTAGTGTGCCTGTGGCAGGTGATCCTGCAAAAGCTGGAGTGGACTAGATGATCAAGAGGTCCCTTCCAACCCAAAATGATTCTGTAAGAAAAAAACCCCAAACACCAATAGGAAAAAAAAGAGAATTCACAGTGCAGCAGGGAGGCTGGAATCCAAATCTACTCTCACATTTGTGTGACCTCCTGTGGCAGCAAACTCTCCTCACTAAAATTAATTCATCTGTGCTGATGGCACTGAAGGTGTGTAATAAGGTACTCCTGCAAGCAATGTCACTCCATGGTGACATGCACTGTGCTTTCCAGAACATTAAAAAACATCCTGCATCTCATTTTGTGGGAGGTGATAAATTGCTCAGGATTAACACACGAGTGACAACGTGCTTAGTGGAGGAAGGAAAAAAACAGCCCAAGGAGAAAGATACAGCTTTATTTACAGAACTGAAATGAGGTCTGAAAGGATGAAGCCAGCAGCTGCCTGAGGAGTTGTGTTTCTGAGAAAGTGCCTTTCAATCCTTCCTGGCATAACACTTTCTGAGAAAAGAATGGCTGGGGCTAGCAGGTTTGTGTAGCTTAGAAAGGTCCCTGCTTGCTCTCCATCCAACCCATTAGGACTCTGACCACCTCCAAACTGGGTATTTCTGTGATAAAGGGATTCTCCAAATGCTGCGGAGTGCTAGCAGAAGGATACTGGCAGAGGTTGCTGTCCTGGCTCTCTGCAGAACCTCACACACCTCTTTTCCTAGGGTGAGCCAGAACAAACCAAAAAAAAGTGCAACCTTCCCCCAACACTTTCACACAGGGAGAACATGGTCCAGGTAGATTTTACTCCAGCCAGAGCCATGATTAGTGATGCCCAAGCCAGCCTGACTGCTATAGGAACTGGTCAGCTGGTCAGCACTGTCTGTGGAGAGTCACAAGTGTGACTGACACATTCCTCTTGCAAGAAGAAGCCCAGGCACCACCCAGAGCAAACATTCATCTTGCTGTGCCCAGCAACTTCCCTTCATACGTACAAGTGATGCCTGACTTACAGCCACACCAAAGACAATCAGATTCCAAAAAGAATCAACCCTGATGGATCAGTCCCACGGTTTCACCAGCTACATTTTAGTAGCTGTCTTCAACCAGCCTGAACACCGCGGTCCCACAAGCCGTGGGCACCCACTGACACCGACGAACGTTGATCATGCAATGAGTAGTAACAGAGCTGCTCTGTTGGCACTGGACTGGGCTTTGCAGTTCCCTCTTTCAGTGACAAGGCCATGGCCAAACAGGCTGTTCCACAGGTGCTCAGTTCTTCCACCGGATTTGCTACAAGAGAGAACGAGACGTGACTAACAGCAATGCTGAACACAGAGCCCTAGGGGCCAGCTTAGTGACTCCCAATCCCTGACAAGGACAGCTATGGCCAGAGTGTGCCATTTCTATCAGTATAACCATTCATTCCTACCCTGAATGCAACCCCAAACAAAAGATTAGCTTCCCAGCAGAGACAGAAAGTATGTAGGACAGCCATGCCCCTACACCTAATCTCTATCTGTTTCTGGTGAGAGTGTCTGAAGGAAAAAGTAAGCATTTCTTACCATGTTGCTGAGAATGCTTTGTATCTTCTCTTCTTCTGCAGAGCCCCGCTCAACTTTGCATTTATATGCTGTCAGCTGGATACGATCCCTTAGATCCCGATAGGTCTAGATAAAGAGCAAAGCCAGCACCCAGCTGAGAGAAAGGGACACTTCCATGGTTAGATGGTGTCCTGCAGATGGGCAGGGCAACTCTACAATTCCCCATCCAGTTCCCAACACACAACAATTTCACAGCACAAATTCTAGGAGCCACTCTCCTGGCTCATGGACTTCTACCGGGAACCTTATCATTTTTCCCAGCCACAGGGATAACCAAACCCCACCAGGCACATGACAGAAGTAGCACATGGCAGAGAACAGAAAAGCTACAGAGAAAAAGCAGGTCCATGTCCCATCTCTTCACACAGCAGCAATCTACCTCTATGACAACATCATGGCACTTGTATTTGGTAGCGAGGTTCAGCCGGGTATCCACATCTTCCACCAGGCGCACGTATTCCTGCAGCACCTGTGAGAGACAGAACAATGTCTCAGCTCCCTTCCACAGGTATGTCCTGCCCCATTCCTTCACCCCAGTCCCAAAACCTTTCAAGGTTGCTGGTCACAGACTTGGCCCCTTCCTTGGGGAACAAGTGACCTCAACAAGACTGTTCAGGATCCCAGAGGCTTTGCTTACAAAGCTCACAATCACAGAATAAGCTGAGTTAGAAAGGACCCAAAAGGATCATAAAGTTCAACTCCTGTCCCAGCACAGCACCATCCCCAAGGGTCAGAACATGTGCCTGAAAGCATTGTCCAAATGTTTCTTGAATTCTGGCAAGCTTCATTCTGTGACCACTTCCCTAGAGAGCCTTTTTCAGTGTGCAGTCACCCTCTGGGTGAAGAACCTCTTCCCAATATCCAACCTAAACCTTCCTTGACACAATTTCAGGCCACTCCCTTGGCCTGTCACTGGTCACCCCTCCTCTTCCCCTCACAAAGAAGTTGTAGACTGCAATGAGGTTTCCCCTCAGGCTCTTCTCCACACTGAACAGACTAAATAACTGCAGCTGCTCCTCATACAGCCTCCTCTCAAGGCCCTTCACCATCTTCATGGTCCTCCTTTAGACACTCTAGTAGCTTTATAACCATCTTATTTTGTGGTGCACAAAACTGCCCCCAGGACTCGAGGTGAGGCTGCCCCAGCTCAGAGCAGAGCAGGGCAATCCCCTCCCTTGCCCAGCTGGCCATGCTGTGCCTGATGCACCCCAGGACAGGGCTGGCCCTCCTGGCTGCCAGGGCACTGCTGGTTTATGTTCAACTTGCCATCAAGCAGGATCCATGGTGCTGCTCTCCAGCCTCTCATTCCCCAGTCTGTCCATACATCCTGGGTTGCCCCATCCCAGAGGAATAATCTGTCACTTTCCCTTATTAAACTCCCTCTAATTTTGGTGACTGCCCAGCCCTCTAATATGTTGAGGTCTCTGCAAAGCCTCTTTGCCTTCTAGGGAGTCAACAGCTCCTCCCAGTTTTGTATCATCTACAAACTTGCTTAGTATCTCCTCCAGTCATGCATCCAAGTCATTTATGAAGATGCTGAAGAGCACAGGGCTGAGGATGGAGCCCTGTGGAACCCCACTAGTAACAGGTCACCAGTCTGATGTCACCCTGTTCACTGTAATCCGTTATGCCCAACCCATGAATCAGATGGTCACTCATCTCATCACTTGTTTATCCAGCTGTGTGCTGGACATCTTGTCCAGGAGGATACTCTGAGACACATCAGAAGCTTTACTGAAATCCAAAAACATTACGTGGAGTAGCTTCCCTTGATCAACAAAATGGGTTACCTTGTCATAAAAGGAAATTAGATTTGACAAGCAGAACTTTCCTCCCATGAAGTCATGCTGGCTGTGACCAATGGCTATGTTGTGCTCTAAATTTTTCAATACCTCTCAGAATAACCTCTCCATAACTTTACCATGCACTGAAATGAGACTAGCAGGCCTGCAGTCTCCAAGATCCTCCTCCTTGCCTTCTTGAAAACTGGGACATTAACCAGCCTCCAGTCATCTGGGATCTCTCCAGATCCTCAAGACCACTCAAAAAATCATTGAGAGGTTTTGTGATGACATCAGCTGGCTCTTCAAGGATTCTCTGATGAATCCCATCATGCCCCATAGATTTCCAACTGAAGCAGCAGATCCTACATAGATTCAGGGTCAACAGGGAGTTGATAATTTTTGCATTGTCCTCCAGCTCAGGGCACTGAGACCCACTTGATCCATCACCTGATTGTGTGGTGGCCATCCTCACCGTGTAACGGGCCAGTGTTATTTCTACACTGCCTATTGCCATTAAAATATTTGTAAAAACTCAGTTTACTGTTCCCCATAGTTCTGGTCAGCTTCAACTTCAGCAGAGCTTTGGCTGCATGAAATTTTGTCCCTATAATGGCAAGCAGCATCTCTGTATTCTTCTCATGTCATTTGCCCTTGTTTCTATACCTTCCTTTTCTGCCTTATTTTCAAGAAAAGATTCCTGTTCAGTCAAGCTGGCCTTCTGCCTTGCCTGCCTGACTTCCAACGTTTGGGAATTGCCTGCTCCTGTACCCTTACAAGGTAATGTTTGGAAAGTGACTGATGTACCCCGCTGACTGCAAAAACATTTTCCCAGGGGGCCTTACCAATTCTCTGAGAAGTCTGAAGTCTGTTCTCACGTTCAGAGTTGAGGTTTTGCTGACACTTTTTCTTCTTTTAACAGAATAGTGCCTACGTCACTCCTATGTATCAAGTTAACAATTGCCAGCCAGGTTAAGAAAGAGAAAATTTAATGTAGCAAAGAAGGGTGGCAGTGCACATGGGAAAAGAGTTCCCAGACAACTTTTGGCCAACTGTCCCTCTTGCAGTCAGAGCTAGGACCCAGCCCTCCATACAACCCACTCCTTCTGTTGATGCATGGGTCACTCAGCTGAGTGCTGCGCTGATCTGGCAGAGCCAGAAGATCAGCAAGCTAATCCCACTTGCAGCTAGGAAGCAGCTCACCTGAGGAGTCATTCATACACCAAATCCCAACAAAGAGCAGGACATAAGCAGGGGTTCCTGGCTCACCTGCACAGGAGCATTGTTCCTCTGCAAAATCTCCACCACCCGGTGGAAGCCAATAGGTGCCTTCTTCTTGGTGTAACCCAGCCAGTTCTGAAATGAGAACCAAATCTATGTTAACCCAAAAGGACAATCCCCCCAGCCACAAGAAAATGTGTTTTTTTTCTCCCAGTGCCAGCAGCATACCCCACAGCCACAACATACGCCCCATGGCAGAGCCCTTGGGCACAGACTGGCCGCAATCCCCTTGGAAACAGCTCAGGGGCAGTGCCCTTCTCTGACCTCATTGCTGCAGCCAAGCCAGGCCCAGCAGAGGTCTTGGGCAGGGAGAGGAGGGAAGTATTGCAACACCCTGCAGCAGAGATGTGGGCCCTGATGCAATAAAACCAGTCTGTCCAGTAACTCCAGAATAAGCCAGCTATCAATAGTAGATGCCAGTACTTGGGACTGTGTCCCCAGCAAGGCTTTCTGCAGCTCACCTTGGTGGTGAGGAGGGCATCCACATCACCCCAGGCCCGCAGCTTGGCACGGGCAGCCAGAGCAGTCAGCACATACTGCTTATCAGGAATCTGCAAGGCAGAAAGCTGCAGTCAGAACAGTAGCATAGCTCAGAAGGCCTGTGTGGGCTGGACATGAATGGCATCTGCCCCAGTACTGTCAGGACCCACACCAACACCCAGCAAAGAGACAAGATGCTGCCTGATGCCACACAGCACTGCAGAGAGTAGGAAGTGGGGATCTGCAAGTGCTGCTGCAGACAGGGTACATCCATTAGAAGTCTCAACATGGCTCCCACTTGCCTTTCTGAGACTCCAGAAGGGCCCTGCTCAAAAAGGATGCCATGGCCCCCTCCCTAGCTTAGTGATGAGCCCCTCAAATTCCTCCTACTGAGCTCCTTCATTACATACAGTTTGTGTGTGCACGTTTTTAGCTAGTGCTGCCAGAGCAGGGGAGACTCACGCACCTTAAATGTTTTCTTCAGGTTGGTGGGGCTGCTGAACATTCCCTAGAGAAAGCAGACAAGTCAGTGCAAACTCAGAAGGGCAGGCCACAGCAGGGGTTCAGACACCTGTTATACGGCATCTGCCTTGCAAGGAGTCAATCTTCTTAAGATTTTACTGCCTTTTGCTCATGTCAGTGCCACAGAAGGAAGCATCTGGCAGAAGAGAGCAACTATCTCACCCCATTAGCTCTCTGGTCTGGTTTCCCTACATCCTCAACTGGTGCACCTCCAGCACGTCCAGGACCACCACAGCACACCTCAGCCTCATGGGATTTACAGTGGTTGCTAGGAGGCAACTCCCTGACAAACTGTGCTGGGTTGAATGTCTTGGAGGGCAAAACTCCAAACTGGTGCCAGGGGACAAAATCTCTCTGAGAGATGAAATATGACCTCTCTTTCCCTTTCTTTCCTTAACATGCCACAGCTTGACCACCCCACATCTTCAGGACTACAAGGATGAGATGCAACCTTATCTTCTGGCACATCATCCTCACCTCAGCCTCTGTGTAGTGGTAGAAACAGGAATAAAAGAGGGTGGTCACCAGTGGCATGTTGAGAATTGAAGCCTTGCGAGGATATTTCCGAAACAGCTCTGACTGCCCAGCCATCTCCAAGTGCCGATCATTAGCCTGTGGAATTGGGAAGACAGACAGGGTGAACATGAGCCAGGACAACTGCCTGTTTAGCTGTGGGATACAGAGCTAGAGAGAGTGCTGTGACAGCAATGCGTAAGCATGGCCCTAAGTCTCACATCTGGTATTTCACATGTGCCTGGCACAGCAGCCTGAATAACAATTACAACTACACTAGCCAGAGCAGGCTGGTTAGATCCAAAGTAATGTAAATTAGGGACAGCAAGAGATCTCACAGGTAGTCTCAGCCATCTCCTGACCAGCAGAGAAGATTTCATACCTCAATGATGATTTGTCGCTCCAACAGGGTGTAATGGTCTTGGATGTGAGATGTATCCTCAGCTGAAAATGGTAGCCTGGCCAGACATGAAGGAAAGAGACACTTGACCAGCTCTTAAGTAGAGAATCCTTAATTTACTTCTAAGTACACTTGGAAAAGTTCTTTTTTTCTACCAAACAAGCTCCCATTCTTCCCAGCTTGAATGGCTAGTGGGTACACAAGTTCCTGACCCACTACCCTCTTTAATTGGGTCTCTCCTAGACAGGCTCCAGAGAAAGAAACATTATGTGGCACCTCTCACAGAATAACCTAAAGTGGATGCTACCAACTTCCTCAAGTGCTCAGGCATCCAGACTTTCACCCATTATAATCTGAAAGATCAATGATCAGAAAGTCCCTTGAAGCATTTTTACCCATGAATAAGCAGCAAAAGCTGCTGGACTAGTGGCAATGATTCCTCTCTGGTCTACCCTGTATCCATAACTCTACTCCCACTCCCCACTAAGGGAAAACCCACATCAGCTCACAAACCACATAAGCCACGGCACTCGTGCAGAGGTCTAATTTTCTTCACTACCACCTTCTGTGAAGAATCCACATCCCTCCCCAGCTTTTGAATTTTTTTTCTTACCCAATGCAACCTTTCAGAAATTCCCTCCTTTTTTCTACATCCTGGATGTTCAAATGCTCCCGGTACTGAGACAGCTGGAGGGAGAGGGGAAAGAAGCAGTCTGTTCTCACAGATTTGGGAGATACAGTATTCCAGAGGGTGAAATGGGGATGAAAAGCTTTTGCCTGATTCCCACACACTCTGCAACCAGCCTCCCCCTGCAGTAAGGGAGCTTATGCTCCTGGCAATACTCACAGCAACTTCCTCAGTCCTGTCTAAGAACCTGCAAAAGGGAGTTAGCAAGCTTCAACTTGGAGGCAAGTTCCTAGCAGTGTGCTCAGCCCTGCCACAAGATAGATCAACAGTCTCACCTGAGCAGATCCAGAAGGAATTTCTGCTCACCCATCTCTCTGAGGAAATGGATTAGATGGCACAAGGCCACCTGCCGCACCTCCAGCTCCCGAAACAAGATCTCTAGAGCGGAGAGAGTTTATGTACAGGTGGGTGAAATAAGATAGCACTATCGAGCAGAGGGGACTTAGCACAGTGCATGGAGTTGAAAGTCATTGACTGGATTCAACAACCTTATCCCATCTCAAATCACAGTCTTGGTGGCTGGAGCACAGGAGAGCCCAGTCACTGGGCTGACAGCAGAATTCACAGCTGTGTGCTACCTCTACAGGTTCATTTTCATTCATCCCATCATCACCACCTACCACTGCTTAAAGCTCCTCTCCGGAGCCTTTGTAGGTATCACCATCCCCCTCCCCGCCTCCCACACTACATTTGCTACAAAATTTCTTCATGCTTAGTAAAAAGCAATGCCCCAGATGCTCTCTTTGTAACTCGCACCCACTGAAAGGATTACCCCCTCCAACCTTCACTGAAACCCACTAGAGAAATCCTGGCCGCAGTCACGCTCACCTCTCCTTAGTGTCCGTTTCAGGAATATCAGGACCTGTGAGCACAGACAGACAGCTCAGAATTAAGACAAACAAACAGCACACTGGTCAAGGTCTAGAGCAGCTTTTGCTAAGTGCCTCTGAAGACAAAGCTCTTACAGCACTGAACTTAATTCTGGTATCCACAACACCCAGGACAAGCAGTAAGCCTGGGCCATAGGTGCTTAGATTCTTGCCTAAGCTCCCCACTCTGGAGTTTAGATGAGTGAGACCAAAATTTACAAAGGAAATATCCATGCAAAATCCATGGAATTAAAAGACCTGGATGAAGGAAGCTCTGACATAATCCCATTTCTTGTCTGGTACTTTATTAGCCAGAAAAACTGGTGAGGCCCCAGATCCCAAATGCCAAGTTCCAGTTCTTCTGTGCTTCAATGAGCAGATTAAACCTTGACCTTCAAGAAGTGGTTGCAAAAATCTGTAAGGCTGATGGATCAGATTCCTTGTTATTAATATCAATTCTGCAGAGTAGCAGGAGAGACAGCAAGAATACAGAATTTTCCAGTCTTAGGCTTTGACACTTTCCAGTAACTGTGTGGTCTGAACTAAAGAACAGCCCTAGTCTTCCAAGACTGGGTGGCCAGCTGACTGCATTCTCACAAGCACGCTGCGGAGCCACCCTGAAGTCCCAACCTTGTACAGCCCCAGCAGGACTCACAGCTGTAATGACATTCCCATCATGCCCTGCCACAGCTTCATCCAAGAGCACCAGCTTGTCCTGCAGGGAGCGAAATCTCTCTAGAGAGCAGACCTAGAGATAGAACAGGAAGAAGCAGGCATGTGGGACATGAGACAGTCCTCAGGCTGAACCCAAGGCTTTATTTATTCCTCTCCCATAAGCCTTTCAGCAACATGAATAACTGCCCTCCCAACAAGTGGAGAAATTCTCATTTTGCTGAAACCACATGCTGCGTAATCCCTGGAAATCTGTCCATGGGGGTTGCAGTCAACCCTCATTACTGCTCAGTCTAGGACAGCAGACAATATACATGCAGCACAAACACCCTTGTAACAAGACAAAACCTTCCTGTATGCCATAAACCACTAGCCCTGACAGGAGGAGGGAACTCTGCAGGCCCCTTTCCACAAAGGAGACCAGAAAAGTAGAGTCATAACTCTCCCTTCTTCTTACCCTACATCTGTGGACTCTCTCAGCCTTTATTTCACCTCAGCCTTTGAGGAGACACATGCAGAGTGAAACCACTATCTCCTTATGTGTTCACCGCACACTGAGCTGAGACTAAGACTACAGCTCCAGTGAAACCATTTCTGTCTTCCTCCCTCAATTTGCCACCCCCTCAGATTTTTAAAATAAACCCAGCCCCAGGGAGCAGAAAGGGTAGAAAGAGACACAGCAGTACAGATACCTACTGTCAGAGCCTTGCTGAGGGGACAACTCAAGTAAACAAAGCAACAAAACCCTGAAGTTCTCCTGCTGCTCCTGAGCTAGTGTGATCCCAGCACTGCCACCTGGCAAAGTAACAGACAGGCAGACCACCATCCCTGCTAGGTGCTGAAAGCAACACAGATCCCCTCCGTGCTCCCAGAACGGCCAGGAGCACAGGGCAGTGTAAAGCATTTTGGGACCACCCACCCTCCATCTCTTACAAGCAGGTGGAAGTGCAAAGTCCTTACCTTGCCCCTCTGCATTCGCCTGACTGTATCTTTGGGACTCCAGTCACTGCTGTAATCCTGCCACAAGAAAAATAAAGCCTCAGATCATTTCAGCAGTCTCCAAGCTGCTTTCCACTTCTGCTGCACCAGTGACGGCCCACATGTAGCTTCTCACACTTTTCATTCAGCTGCTCCAGGAAAGGTGTTAGCAGGATGTGTATGTACATTTTTCAGATGCAAATGCTGAGCCCTCAGACTCTGATATGCTGGTGTGGAGGGAAGCTAAAGGCTCACATGTTAACATAGCCTTTCTATTGCCTTAGTAAGGTCTGTCATCATATCCTTTATAAGAAGTGCATTGCATCAGGTTGTTCTCCTTGCAAACTCTGTTGCTTTCAGGACAAACAAAACACATGCCAAACAGACTAACCCAAAACCGAAGGGCAAGGAGTCAGTTTCTTGTTACAATTCAGACAGACTTCTGCTGGTGAGCCTTCCACAGCAGCATGGAGAGCACAGGGACAACAGCCTCAGGCAAGCACCACAACACAAGGACAGTGTGACAAGGGCATTGAAGCCCGGACCATCTTAAGGTAGTATGCTACCACTGCTGCAACAACCAGAATATTCCCCCTGCAGCAGGCAGACACTATGAGCTGAAGCACCGGGTAAAAAGTGATGGTGGCCTGAGCCACTCCTAAATCAGACACCATAAAGTCATCTAGGTCTCTGTGAGGCACTCAAGCCAGTGATTGCAATTCAGCTTTCTGCCTCAAAAGGCCCAGAGAAAGGGAGCAACAAGAAGCAGCTCTGAGGACACTGAATTTTAAATCCATTGAAGATTTATTGAAAGCCCAAATCTAAGGATGAAAGGTCTGACACAGTCCTATTAGGGGACCTCAGCACATGCATCTTTCAAAGAAATGTATAGCTGAATGCCAAATATCCTGAGCACTGTTAGGACACTCATCAAAAGCTGTCACTAACTTTCCCTTCTTTGTTCCACCCCATTTACACCACCCCTGTCTGCATTTAAGGGGCTGTATAATCCTTCTCCTTCCTGTTTCACTGCTTCTGCAGGCCCAGAACAGAACACAACAGGGCACTCTTGTTTCTCCTGCTGTGCTTTGAGGAAGTGCTGTCTGTTATGACATTAATGGCTAACTGACAAAATACACCAACCTGGGGAGGATCAGATGGCCAAGGACAGGTGGACCACGAACCCTAGCAGCTCAAGGATGCAAGTGCCAGCTATTGGAGGAGACTGGGGTCTCTGGGATTCAGCCACAAAACAAACCAGATGCCCAAGACCAGTTACTGGAGGGACCCATAGAGTGTATGTTCCACTAGTGGAATTGGTCAGAAAGAAAACTCAGCATCAAGCTTGAGTGTTTTCTGTATGTGTCTATTCATAAAGGCCTTGGCTTCTGTCTGTGTTAATCCACGCAGGCAGTTGTGTTAGTATTGTGCATGTCTGTATCTGTAGGGAATATGGGCTCAGTCCTGTTACTGCCTGGACCTAGGAACATGGCACCACAATCTCATACCTAATAAGAGCAATCCACCCAGTCCCAAAATCCCCTAGATTCTTCAATATCTATCACGGCATATCTGGTAGACAAACATTCCTGCCAACTGGAACACTACCTCTGCACAACTCTCTCCGTGTTGTCCCATTGATTCATGAACAGAAAATTTCAAAACTTTCACATTAAAAAATGTAAAACCCACATGTGATGCCAGTTTATCTAACCCAGCATGAAAGCAGATTACAGACAAAGCACTATCTTGAAATCCTTTCCACAAAGACTGCTGGGCTAGTCACTAAAAGGAGTAACCAAAACCAAGACCCCCAGCAAAGCTACGTACTTCTGAGCAAAAGCAGGGAAGGCCTAAATTACTGCAAGGCTGTATTTTGCAGCTCCCTGTCCTAGTCCCTGCATTGCCCTCTTCTGTCTGAAACAGCAACTAATCACTTCCCATGAAACCAGCAGAGTAGGAAGTTCACTAATCTGGGCATACAAACCAGCACAGGCTGCTCACCTTGTACTCAGCTTTTGGCCTGCGCAGCTCTGGGGCATAGTTTCTAACTCCCGTGTCAGTGAGGGCTGAGAGGGAAAGGCACAGATGAGTAGCACATAAAAACCCTGATTCACATCCACTTCCAAACCCACCCCTTCTTGTTTTCTTATGGCAGAAGATCCAAACTTAAGCACCAAATGGCAATACAGCATTACTGTAAAACAAAGAGTTGTCAGCTGCACATAAGTAATTACCCCAAATCATCATGCCAATTCTTTAATTTAAGGAAAGAACCACCCATAGCTGAACTTTTAGACAGCACATGATTCTGTTTCCCTTTTTGCACCATAAGGCAGATGACACTTCCCTTTTTTTTTTTTGGAAATGCTTTGTTTCATGTAAATCTTTGTTTCATGTACCCCTCCCAGAATGAGGCAGGGACCCAAAACTTACCATCTGAAAGGGACTGGAAACTTGAGAGTTTGTTTCGTCCTGAAATAAAAATACTGATGAGACACTGTCCCTTCACGAGCAACATCTCCTACACAGGGAACATAAGCCTAGACTGGAAGGCCAGTTACTGCAGCTATGCCCCTGTAGAACAAGCCACCCTGTACAGTGATTCACACTACAGCAGCACAGCTGGGGCTCACCTGCTTACATTCTAAGGTGTTGAAGTTGTCTGTGGCATTGCAAACCACATCACACTCCATCCCTATCTGCTCTCTTGGGGCTGAGGCCAGGAGAGGTTAGAGCCTGAATTCACTCATCTACCTGCAGAGCAGAGGCTCAAGTACATTGCACTGCAACACAGGCCATGGCAACATGGACAGCTCCATCCAGCAGGGCTGCAATTTGGATGCCTTTCTTCATCACTTTATCATCAAAGTTAAGAGTAAAAGAACACCCCAGAGAAGGAGAGACAAAGTAAAAGCTGCTTTGTTGTCTTGCTGTGAGAGAACAGAGCTGAACTCTTGCAAGCTGTCTATGTTTGCCCATGGCCTGCTGCACAGCAGCCCCATAACCAGCTATGCTGCCACTGCTGCTATCATGTGTTTGCTGAACCAACACCAACAGCAGCCAGCTGGGCATCAAATAAAGGATTATCAATCTGTCTTCTCTACAGAACTGAAAATCAAATGAGAGCTATATGGGTCAAGCCAGTCTCTTTGCAGCCTGCTCTTTTCCACCAACCAAATGGATTGCCACACAGTGCTGTGCTCTACCTTGCTGTTCTTTGGAACCTCCGAAGAAGTAATCTCCAAAACTCCTTTCCAATCCACAAAAGCATGTGATCTACTGCATAAGACAGTCTTCAATTTCTGACCAGTGAGCAATACACTCAAGTGGAAACACCCTGAGGAGAGATTGGAGCTTCCCTGTCTTGCAATACACCTCAGATAAAACCATTTACATAAGATAACACAATTGCCCTTTAACAGTCTTCAGGAAAAACACATTTGTCAATATGGTATATAATGAACCTCACCTTTGAATAGGCTGCTTAGGGAGTAGGAAGAAGCTTGTTTGGGAAGAGCAGCATAGGAAGAAGAGCCCTTCTGTAGGCTGGAGTCTCGGCCATCCAGGGAGCTAGTGCTGCCAGAGGCTGTCTCTTTGATTGACCAGGAGATACCTGTGTGCAGACAGGTCATTTTTAACCAAGAAAGAGCCTGTGAAGAATGATCTTCTGGCACAGCAGAAACATTACCAGGTGCGTGCTGGTCAGTTCTGCACTAGCACATCTTGGTAAGTCTGACCCTCAGCACTAAACAGATGCAGTGCATCTCTCCATGCAGAATCCCAGTCTCACGTAATGCTGCTTGTTAAGCAGAGGCATGTTGTCCTCCAGAAATGGCTGGTTTCAACAACATTGTACAGCTGGGTATGGCTTGTATAAAAGAAATACATAGATACCCCCACCATTTATATATTAGGGCATTGGGAAAAGCATAGTCCTTGTTCTAAAAGTACAAAGCAAACAGAGAGAACCTGCAGAAGCCTAAGAGCATACTTTCCTGAACACAGAAAACTAAGATAATTTTCCTTCTCTCACTGACAAAACAGCTCTCAGTGTACACATGCTGCTGGCAACAATGCATACATCTCCCTTCTGCCTGCTCAATAGTTGCCCCTTGTCTTCACACAGCTGCACAACACACATATTTTAGGATCAGGATAACAGACAAAAAATCACTACAAGTAGAGAGACCCTGGGTGGGAAAAGTAAGCAGAGGGAGGAGCTACAGCAAAGGACAAGAGGATCGTCAGTCTTAGAAGATCCTTTGGGTGATCCATATGTAAATTTTCATGGTTTGACACTGACTAGTAAGTGTCACAATTCTGTGGGTCATGAACTCAAAAGCACAGCACACAGGGCACTGTGTGTGGGCCGTGAGCACTCCCATCATTACTAGAAACACATCTGCTAACGTTTACAACTCCCTTTCAAATTTCAAGCATAAGAGTCATTCTATAAACACACACTGAACTTTGGATTATCTGCTTAAAGTGCTGTGGGGTCAAAACACAGACACTTCAAATAGTGCCATTTCAGGAAATGGTGTGAAGGAATTGATCACCTAGAATCTTGCAGACCACCTGAGCATGGTGAGTATCAACCCCTAATCTCCAAAATACCTGCTCTGATCTTGGCTACATATTAGAAAAAACACAATTAATTCCCTCAACTTGTCTGCACTCCCCTTTTTATGCAATTTGGGTTTCTGCTCATTCTCTTTTTGGTGGATTTGCTCAGGTAAATCAAGAAGCTCACAATGTGACCTGGGAGACTAGAATCAGATTAGATATGCAGGATTAGATAGCAAATAATACTCCTGACTTAAGTGACTTGACCTAAGCAGCAATTTTAAACCCCCTCTGTCTCAAGGATAATTTGCAGTACTACTGCACTTACTTCCCACAGGCTCTCCGCTCCAGCTGACCCTCTCAAGGTCGTCATCATCATCATCGACAATATCCCGAAGGCTGTTAACTGTCCGCTTGGATTCCTTTAGCTACACACAAAAGAGTGACCTTGCATAAGGACCATCAGAACTGCAGAATGCACTTTGTTTCCTATTTCCATCAAACATCTCCCAAAGAGCTTTGAACACAGCTTCTTCAGATTCCATTGCTTCTTCTCAGGATTATATTTTAGTCCCGTAGCTGTGGAGCACAGCAGCCCTTCTTCACCACTGGGAACCCCAAGGACACCTACATCGACACTGTTACTCAACCAGCGGGAGGTGCAGTTTGGTGAGAGGAACCACGTCCTAAGGAGATTTCGGACTGGCTACCGTGGAGGGAGAGACGGGAGCCCTTGGTACCCTTCGCATGGACAGGAGGAGGCCATCCACCTACAGAACATCAACTCTCCGCCATGTGCAGGGCCGAGGCCTGCGCTGGGACGGCTATGGGGGCCCACCCGGCGAGGGTGTCTAACCGGCAGCTCCGGGGTCGGACCCTCCCTACCTGCGAGAGCTCGTCATCCTCATCGTCAAAGGTGAAGGCCCGGAACTTGGAGCTATGCCAATACTCCTCCTCGTCCGCCCGCACCCTGCTCATCTGCAACGGCAACGAGCGGCTGCCTCAGCAGAGGGAGGGAGCGGCTGCCTCGGGGGTATCACCACCTCTCCCACGGTCCTGGTCCCGGCCCCGCCGCCCCCGGCCCGTCTCTCACCTCGCCGCCCCTCCCGCGCCCGCAGCACCGGCGTCCTCACGGCAGGGCGGGGCGGGGCAGGGCGGGGCGGGGCAGGGCGGAGCGGGGCAGCCGCGCGCGGGGCACGCCGGGACACGTAGTTCTCCCGCTGGGCGCGGCGCATCCGTTCCTCGTTCACGCACTACGAATCCCGGCGTGCCCCGCGGGCCGCATTGCCGTACCTTCGGACTACCAGTCCCAGCGGGCTGCGAGCGTGGCGGTGCGGTGTCTGGGCCGGCAGCCGGGATCGGGACTCTGTGAACTGTGGGCTGACTCGGGGGGCTGTGGGCCGGCGGGGACGGGATAGGAGCGCCAGCAGCGCCAGCTTCAGCTGCCTGCTGCGCGGCGGAACCAATTAGCCGGGCGGAACCAATAAGCCGGGGTCTCTCCGGGGGGGCGTGCCGGAAGGGCCCGCGCGGGCGGAAGGCGGGAGGCGGCGCGGCGGTTCTAGCAGCTTCCACGGGCGCTCGGAGCGGAGGCGGCGATCCCGGTCCCGATGGCCAAGTGGGGGGAGGGAGACCCGCGCTGGATCGTGGAGCAGCGGGCGGACGCCACCAACGTCAACAACTGGCACTGGTGAGCGGGGCGGCTGCTGCCAGACCCGCCCGGGAGGCCCCGGCGCGGAGGGGGCTGCACGGCCGGAGTCACGGGCAGCGGGGCCGCCTCCCGTCCCCTCCTCGCGGACTGGTGCTGAGGCGGGGGTGTTCGGGCTGATCTTCCAAGGCGGCCCCCGGCTCGGTGCGTGTGTAGGGGGGTGTCCGAGCCGAGGTGTGCCGGGGGAATGCGTGGAGGTGGCCTGGGGAAGGAATCTCTGTGTGTTTGTGTTGAAGTGGGGCAGGGAGACAAGATTGGGGAACACTGGATAGTCCCAATATGCACTGTCAGCGTCGCCTGTCCCAGATTCTCACCCCCCTCGGTTTTCTGCAGGACGGAGAGGGATGCTTCCAACTGGTCCACGGAGCGGCTGAAAGCTCTCCTCCTGCCTGTCAGGGTGGAGGGTGAGGAAGGGGCGTGTGAGGTGACAGAAGTGAGCAAACTGGATGGAGAGGCCTCCATTAACAACCGCAAAGGGAAGCTTATCTTCTTCTATGAGTGGGCTATCAAGCTGGCGTGGACTGGTGAGTGATGTGCATCCCTCCTGTTTCAAGATCAGATTCATGTATAATATCAAGGGCAAGGATACTGATCTGATACGGGAAATAATAATAAAGGGAAGTATTGTATTTTGATACAGTGCAAGTTTGCTTTGACAACAAAAAGATTAAGAAGGGTTGATCTGAACAATGTAATTGCAGGCACCTCAAAGACAGGAGTGAAGTACAAAGGTTATGTGGAGATTCCTAATCTCTCAGATGAAAATGACATTGATGAAGTTGAGGTAAGTACAGCTGGGTGTATAGAGTATTCTAACAGGAATAGTCACAGCATTAATATTTTCTTCCCTGTTACCTTTCTTAGAATATTTGTGTAGAATTTTTAGCTGCTAGAGACTGCTTAAGTTAATAGAATCAAAGAATGGCTTGACTGGATGAGATCTTCAAAGTTCATCTGTTACCAACCTCTCAGCCATGAGCAGGGACATCTGTCACTAGACCAGCTTACTCAGAGCTCCATCCAACCTGGCCTTGAACACGTCCAGGGATGGAGAATCCACAGATTCTCTGGGCAACCTGTTTGAGTGCCTCACCACCCTTAGAGTAAGGAATTAGAGTAAAGAATTTCTTTCTAATTTTTAATCTAAATCTATTCGCTTTCAACTTAAAACTGTTGTCTTTCATTCTGTCATTACACTCCCTGATAGGGAGTGGCTCCCCCATCATGTTGCATCATTATCAAATTAATTCCTGTCTTCTAGGTGCAAAGGGCTCTGTAGCACAAGAAGGTATTTAGGCACACATGTACAGTACTGTAGGTTGAGGGAGATGATGTGAAAGGTGAATAAAACTGCAGGGCTGTTAATGAAAGTTTAGCCAAAGTCTGTGATGTTGAATTGAGTAATAAAAGAACTGTGCACATTTGTCCTTGTTAATCAATGCTTGTCTTTGTTGTTTAGATCCTTGTCAGCCTTGCTAAAGATGAGCCTGAAACTAACTTGAAGACCCTGATGAAACAAGAGGGTGCTAAGAAAATTAGAGATGCAATGAAAACTTACATCAGCACTCTCAAAACGGGTCTGTAACTGAGAGGGAGAAGTGTTATGGGAATCCATATGGACTACTTCTCAAGGAGGGATGGGGTAAAGAGAGGAGTTTCTCACTCTGTCTCAACAGAAAGGTTTCAGAGCAATAACAGTAACTTTGGGAAGAAGCATTTCTGGCTCTAGACAGTATAGCACAGCCTAGAAAGATTGGTTTTGGTGATAACACATTAATAAACGGTATTTTTGAATTTATGTCTTAAAACTGAGAATGCCCTTTATATCCTGAAGCTATAGAGAAAATGCAAACCAGTAAAATAGTCACTGCCTGTGGCACAATCTGGCCTTCAGTTTACATCCTCCCTTGGAAGGTGATATTTTCTCCAGTTTGTGGTTTGGTGTTTTTTGGTTGGTTTTTTTTTTTTTTTTTTTCTCTCTTGCCACACTGGTAAAGACATCTGGTGTTACTTGGATTTTAGAATTACTGATGTCTGGAAATTGCTTTGCAGGTTTTGTTGGTGTCTTATAATGAGCTGTCTCAGCATCTGAATTAGTTTTTTGTTTTGTTTTGTTTTTTAAAGTTAAATCTGAGTCCAGAAGTTGGAGTTAAATCAGTATGCTTTGGTTGACTTTGGCTTTCCTGTCAAATACAGGCTGGGAATGCTACAGTTGCTTTTTATATCCATTTACCTATATTACAGTACATGTAATATGTTGGGTACAAACCACCACTGATTGCTGTTTTTCCAGCATGAAATTTCTGCACTCTGGGGTTTTTTCAGGCACCATAGTGTTCAGGTTGGGGAATGGAAGTCACCCAGTGAAAGATCAGAATGCTAATCAGAAAAACTGTATGATCTTGTGGGCTGCAATAAAGGTGAATAAGTGGGAACCAAGTATTGCAGGATATAGGTTTATGCACATATGATAAAATTCTGCTTTCCAATGGAATTTTGCTACTCTGAATAGATGAAGAGGGAGAAAAAGGAGCAAAATGTTGTATAATTGGTAAGAGCAGAAGTGACTGAGCTAGAGAAAAATCAAATACCATTCTGAATGAGGCTGAAGGTTCTGATTGAGTTACTAAAGTGTTACTGCTGCTGGACAGGGCGCTGGTGAGGCTTGCCTGGCTTTCCATGTGTAGTCCTGGCATCTGGTGTCCATAAGGATCAATCAAAGAGGGAGTTAGAAGTTACTATTGTTCACTGCAGTGATACAAGAAATCAAGAGCCAGTGTGAAAAGAAATGAAAAAGCTTAGCTTGATGTGTCTAGACCAGCAAGGCAAACATTTTTGAGGTGTGATTGCAGTTTATATTACAGAGTGAAAAAGGAAAAAAACTACTTAAGTCTAAGGCTAACCAACATTAACATGAGAGCAGCGTGTTGCAGATGCTATGTCTAGGCTGGGAAGAGGAGGTAAGTTCCTAATGGTTAGTGTAGGCAGGTTCTGATACATCTCTCTTTGGTGGAGAGTAGTGAGGGAAATAATTAATTGCTAGTAAAAAGAAGTCTGTTTACTTTCTCTAAAACTGTTTCAAGTCATGGATGCTAGCAAGAACACGGGAGAAACCAGGAAGCCCTTTTTGATTGTGTATTTCAAAGTACAGTCAGGTTTACTTGATCTTTTATTGGTTTCATGGGCACATTCCTGTCTTTCCAGAATTCACCCAGGGCATGATTTTGCCCACAGTGAATGGTGAACATATGGAAACAGCACCTCAGGTGGCTCCTAAAGCAGAAGACCGCAAGGTAAACAAAACTGAAAATGTGCTTTAGGATCAGTGAAGAAAGGTACACTGTATTAGATTATGGGACTTACAGGAGCAGCCTGTGTTGTGTATATAGAATATTTGCATTCAGGAATTGGCAATGTGTGGAATAGGTGTGACAGTTTCCATTGGCAACGCATGATGTTTCTACCAAGCAAATGATAAATCTACTTTTTATGTTAAAGTATGGTTGTATCTAATTGCATCTTTACCAGGAGCCTTTGTTTTTCTCCTTGAATATGTGAACCATTTGTTGATTTTTGAGTTGGGTTTGTTTTGGGGTTTTTTGTGAAAGAAAGTGTGTATGTGTTTGTTTTCCTTGTTTTGTTAGATGGCTGCCAGGAGCAGTACTACCACATCGCAGTCCAAATCTATAGGAGTCAAGATCCCTACCTGTAAGATCAGTTTGAAGGACACCTTCTTAACATCTCCTGAGGAGCTCTACCGGGTATTTGTTACTCAGGAGGTAATGCCTGGCTTGTTCTGAGAGTTGTTCTTTGCATGTAGGAGGCTCTTCCTAATAAGCTTTTTAAGAAGTTCTGTAGGACACTCACAATCCATGAGAATGGAATAAGAGAGCTGTTTTGCAGAGTGGCTGCTGAAAGCTTGTGTGTGCATCTTTTCACACAGCTGACAAGAGGGGATTAATGCCAACCAGAAGCAAGTTCCAGACAGCTGTCAGCACCTCTGTGTAGGTGTATCCCTTAATGCATGTGGCCAGATCACTTGGTATTTACAGTTGTGTCCTTCCGGTTTGTTTTTGCTTTTTCCTTTTAGGGTTAGGTGGTATCAGAAGTGTGCTTTGGGAATAGCTTCCACTTTTCTGCACGCTATTATATAGGGTAGGATGAGAGAGCAGCATTGTTATCATTATTTAAACATTGTCTTAGTCTTCTGTTCTTCCTATTTTGATAAGAAAAATGAGAAAGCAAAGAATATTTTTCCTAGAACTAGGTTTCATTAAGAAATCAACAAAATAAATTAGAACACTGCATAGCACTAGAAAGCTGGAGGTTCTTTTCCTTGGGCAGGTGAAATGTTGCTGTGGTGACTAAAAACTTGCTTTTCTGGCCAGGGCAGGGGTTTTGTCTTTTGCTTGAAGACCTTACACTATTGACTTACCTCCTCTTCCAGAACTTTTGTGGCTGGGTGGGAGGCATTAGGCAAAAAGTTTGCAGGAAGATAATGTCAAGTAATACAGGTCTACTCCTGAATTCTTTTCAGATGGTCCAAGCTTTCACCCACGCACAAGCCACCTTGGAGGCTGATAAAGGAGGCAAGTTTCACTTGCTGGATGGCAGTGTCACAGGAGAGTTTGTTGACCTAGTAAGTACTAACTAGTTAGGTGTACCTTGCTGAGAGGCAGCACTGTTACCAGGCTGTAACTTTTTTCTGTTCTGTTAAAATGCATCTGTTAGCTAACTGTGGGGTTCTACCTGGTGCCCAATAGTTACCTACAATTTCTGTGGCTATTGAAGCTTTCGTAGTAGTAAGAATTAATGCATGGCACTTCAGTCTGCAGAAAATGCAGCTTCCAGTCATAGATCTCCTGTCTTTGTGTGATTTTACTTACCAGAGGTTGGAGGAGTGTTAAAGATAGTAACTGACCCTTTTTCTCTTTGGCTCAATTGCCACCAAAGTCTTCTAGACAGAGACTCTGTCTCAGTGTTTGGGGCTGTACTATTGTGTACCTTTCTAGAAGGGGATTGGAAAGAAAAGGACACTTTAAATCTCCCTCTGTGTGTGTGTGTGTTTCTCAAGGGGTCTCTAAGGCTTCATTCATATCAACACAATTCTTAATGTTTGCTATTAGACTGCAGGATTTACAAAAAAATACTACTCAGTCTTTTGTCTCCCTTTTTAAGGTTCCTGAGAAGCAACTTGTCATGAAATGGAGATTTAAATCTTGGCCAGCTGGTAAGTAATCCAGAAATGGACTTGCCTGTCTTTGGAGGATACCAGCCCCATTTGCCACACTTTACTGTGGCTCGTAATCAGGGAGCACACGATGTTCTGGGAGCTGCTCCAGTGTTATCCCAGCTTCCTATCCCACATTATCATGTCTGCATCTTCAGCCACTGTGTAGAGCAGTGACCAGGAAGGATGAAGTAGCTGCTTGTGGAGCTGTAGCTGCAACTGCTTCAATCGGCAGGGAGAGGGAGCCCTCTCCCAGCTGTGTTTCTGGGGAAGGCTACAGCTGCCATAAGTAGACCCTCTGGGAAGGACCTCGAAGAGTCTTTTCAGTGGTTCCCTGTGACAGGAGGGGCAGAGCAGTCTCTGGGGGCTGTATGTACTGTACTCCACACTGCTGACAGATTTGCTTTGGTTCCTCTAGGGCACTTTGCAACCATTACCTTGAACTTCAATGACAAAGGTGGCGAGACGGAGGTGTGCTTGGAAGGCAAGGGCATTCCTGCCAGTGAGGAAGAAAGAACAAAGCAAGGCTGGCAGCGCTACTACTTTGAGGGCATTAAACAGACATTTGGCTATGGTGCCCGCTTGTTTTAATACCGGTTGCTGAGAGGCTCTGCCTGAAGACTCTGCCACATGGACTGATAAATTTCTCGCCTGTTCCTTTCTAATCTTGGCCCTGCCGCTGAGTAAAGTGGGATGACAGGTGATGAGGAAGGCCATGGAGCAGCACCACTTTCAGTCCCTCACTGCTTTGTGCATGTCTTGTGCTGCAGGGGATTCTCTTACATGTACATACTTCTATTGCTAAATAAACCTAACTTAAAAAAACACTGGAATTTGTGTCCTCAAATTGGCTTGAGTTCAAAGGGTTGGGCAATAGGCTGAGGGAGGGATCTGTCTGGAAAAGCACTGATCAATGAGGATTGCTGATGCCAATGTGATTTACTCCTCACTTCTGGGGGAGTAGAGAGCATGAGCTTGATGCAGTTTTTAGTCTGAGCAGCTGCTCATTTTCCCTCTGCTTTAAATCTGCCGCTATTAAATGTTTCAAACCCTTCCCATTTTTGTAGGGATCTGTGATCCTGCTCAAGCTGTTCCTCTCCTTTGGTTATCCCCTTCAACACAGTCATTTCTTACATTTCCACTTGTCTGCTCTACAAGGACAACAATCATGCAAACCAGTGCTAGGGAAACTCCCACCTGCAGAGTGGTTCTAGAAGGTGGTGGTGCCCAGGGCCAGCCACCACCAAGAGCTTCAGGCCAAAGCAAACTGGCATTTTTTGCAGAAATAAATCCCACCTCCATTTAGAGTCCAGAGAGTGCAGTACTTTTTGCTCATCATGCTTCAGCTATTGGTTTAACTGGTGGGGAAGGAAAAAAAGCTTGTTCTCACCTGCTAATACGTTAGCTCCTAGAGCTGTCTTCAAAAGCAATAAATTTGTTTATAGGTTGGGTCAAAATCTGACTGATCAGAAGTGTCAACCTGCTTAACCTCAAGGGTGACAGAAGTGCTTGGCTTTCTTCTTGAGGCATGAGCTTCTCTTGTATACTTTGTTTTCTCATAGTGTTTCCTCCAGAGCTCCTCTAGTTTACTGGGTAAAATTTACTGCTTTGGGGATTTTTCTTGAAGTTTTTTTTTATTTTTTAAAATCTGAATTGTATGTGGTAACTGTTCCCTTCAATAGAGACAGGAAAAAAACTTCAGTGCCTGTTTAAAAAAAACCCTGAATGTAGTTGTTGGAGTCTCCTTTCAAACTATAAAGGGCATTCTGCCTGTTCTCACTACTCCGAAGTGCTGAAGTATGAAAAAACCATGAAAAATCAGTGTGTACACACAGACATCAAGAATGCAGCATGGAACTAAATTCTGTAGTGTGTACTCATCCCTGAGCTGACCTGTGAGAGCAGAAGTTGTACAAAGAGGCAGCTGTAGATAACAGTCAAGCTTTCCTGTGCCATGCAGGGTTGTCTTCCCTAAAGCACTGTCTGGCTGGGAAAATGGATGTAGGTATTTTGCCAGGACTTTTGTGCACAGATGAACTATTGTATGCACCTGGTAGGCTGAGGTGAGGAGGGTAACATGATGGAGCCACACTGTTCTCACAGTACAGCCTGTATGCTTGGTTTTCTGTTTGGGAAATCCTGGACAGAAACATGGGAAACTCTTAAACAGCGGGGCTAACGGGTTGACAGCCAAAAATATTTGGTAAAAGCAAAATTATTTTGAAAACTTTAAAAAATGAGCTTGTTCTAAGTCAACTTGAGACAAACGAGACAGCTGAGTTGTGATGCCTGCTGTGCTTCAGCAGCTCTGCTGTGGTAGCAGTGCTCGCCTGCTGCAGGCTCTGCTGGCACAGCTGGACCAGGGCTGCAGAAGGCAGGCCCTGCTAATCACCTGCTGCTGCAAGGTTAGGAAGTGGGACAGGAAGGCAACTGAAGTGGAATTTTAATTGCCTTCCTTTCATCACAAGCAGGGTTTTACTTCAGGCATCCTGCTGCTACTCTAATAGGGCACACTTCAGCCTTGGCCAGCAACCCACATGCATGGGGCTCATGGACTCAAGGCTTTGCTTGGAGGCCATTTGAGGGCTCTTCCAGCAAAACTGACTACCCTGAGTTACGCTGGTCCTTCCCCAGCTGGCTCCCTGCCCCGCAGGCTGGAAATCACCATCCCCACAGCAGAACAGGCTGTGTAATGTAGCCATGCCTTGGCTGCCATTCACACGTGAATCTCATGGACTGACCTGGCACTGAAGGAAAGCTCGTGCTAAAAGGCTGGGCTGTGCACTCAGGCAGAGCATGCCGGGCTGTGCCAGCTCTAACGAGGCACAGCAATGGTAATTAAGGCCTTACACCACTTCAGAAGTTTACTTGGTGAAGGAGATCTGAGCCTTAAGTCATGCTAGAGAAGGTCGCTGCACTACATCTGCCTACTACCAGCAGACACGCTCCTTCAGCTACAGCTGACCTGCAGGGCAGCTACACGATGCTAATGAGAAACCCCAGACCTCTGCTTTATTTGGAAGTGCTGGGAGACAGTCGCAGTTTAGTAGTCCTTCAGCTGTTTGAGGAAAGGAGGGATGTAGTGGGAGAAAAGCAAGGTTCACTATACTCTGGCCCAAAGGCTCTTTAACAATCTGACATAGGATAAGAGGGAAAGTCTTGTAAATTAAAGAAAACAAATGTTAAAAAAATCCCAGAAAACAGAAGTGTATTTTTCACAGTGATGAAAGTTAGAGGTCAATTTTCCCTGACTATGCCATTATGAGGCACATGGAGATGAGTAAGGAGCAACCATCAGACAATAAACCAAAAGGGGTCTTTGAACTTTTTTAAGACTGTAGGCAATGCTCTAGATAATAGTTTTATTAGTAAGTAAGGGAAGGCCTAATAAAGCTGTAATGAATCTTGTACATTTCAGAATAGAAGATAATATACTTGGCAATTAAAAAGTTTTTTAAAAAAATTACATTACCACTGATGTTGTAAAAGACAAGTTTAGGATCAAAAATGATCTTGACCAAGTGGAAAAGTGAGGTCAGCAGGACTACAGCTGAAAACCTGCTGTGGGTTGGGTTTGTTTTTTTCCTAGTGTTCTGTTTCAGAGGTGTGCCAGAAGACTAATATGGGCACACAGTGGGGTGTGTCCCTTCGCAGGCCAGAAAAGGGGTGTCTGAAAAGTTTGTTTCTTCTCTAGAACTACAGTTTTAAGTCAAGATCCACAGACCACAACCACACCTTCCTCTTTCCTAGGTTAATACCAGGCATTGCAGTTCAGGCCTGCTGCACAGGCTTCAGCTAAACTCTCCTGGCATTATCATTCTGTTTTCTCCTTCCAGAGGAGAGCCTTCTGGGCCCAGCTGGGCTTTTTGTGTGCTTTCTAAGAAGCAGATTCTTGGAGGTGGAGCCCTGAAAAAAATCAGACACGTAATGGGATCTCTGTTGCTGTAAACATGTTCAACAAAATCTCATGTTCATCCCTGAGAGATGGGCTTTACTCACCCCACCCATGCCCCAGCAAAATCTGGGCACTGCTCCTTCTGTGTGCAAACACCACTGCACGCTGGATGCCAGGGTCAGCTCAGCTCCAGTCCAGGCTGGCAGACTAAGACAACTCAGCAACTGGTCAAGACGTTTTGTGTTCAAAGCAGCAGGAAAAGTGCAGCTTAAGACTGCCACAGACTCACTCTACAATTTCAGATGACATCTCTAGGTCTTCAGCACCTGCAAAATTAGGGCAGGAATTCTTCCTGCTTCCATCCTCTGGCTGTGGAATTTCTATATCCCAGGAGTTTCACAGCAGGGTTCATCATCCAACACAGCAAGGACCTTGTTGCAGAGGATAAAAGCATATTAGGCGTGTTATATACATAGCAGTAACTGCTGATTGCCCCTCCAGGGAGTTATTTTCCCTGAGCAGAGTGGAGCTCAGCCTGCTCCCCCAGGCTTGGGCTCCATGCAATAATGTTTTTGATGTTGCAGAAAACCCCTGGCATCCTTCACTGAGAGGAGTCACCTGCTCCTCATTGGCCAGCAATGGTGCAGGCAGCTGTGAAGCAGAGTCCCATGCCATTGACAGATGTGCAGCCAGCACAAAGCAAAAGGAGCAAGAGAGAAGGAAGGGGAAACAGCTGGAAACAGCAAGTTTCCAACAAGGAAGTGTTTATGATTTATGCACTAAATTAACAGCAACAAAAAGTTGCGATCCCTGGAAAGCTTTGCAAATTCCCCTGCTATAATTAGCTGTTGGCTCTGGAGGTGGTTTGCCTAACCAGTTTTTCAGCTGGGATGATGCTGGGGTTTTTTTCCCCCCCTGCTTCCATGCTTACTACTCCTGCTTAAAGTGATGTGCTGGACCATCAGCCAGTACCCAGCTGTGGCCATGCTGACCATGGAATAAAAACCAAGGTCAGGCAATGCATTTGCTTTTCATCACTGACCCTGAGGGTCTTCTTGTAGGCTTTCTTCCCTGTAAGCAGAACTTCACATATCCCATGGGCTCCAGATGGCCTTTTTTACCTGTGACTTTTGCAGCCAGACAACTTCAAATGCAAACATTAAAGGAAAGGAAGCAAAGCCATCAGGGCCCCAACTAGGGCTGGGAACCCAAGACCTACATCCTTAAACATAGTATCACCCCTCTCAATCAAAATAAATATCAACAAATGCTTCAGTCACAACTGAATGACATCAGCATGACATATATAAAGTGCTTTATTGCAGCATCAGGATTAAAAAACTCTTCTCTGTGAAATTTTGAGGGAATAAAAGACATTTTATGTATATATTATATATATAAAAAAATCAATAAACTTAAGGAGTGAAAGCTCAGAGATTCATCACTTAAATAGCAGTGGGCTGGACAGAATCTTTGACAGGATATAAAAATAAACACTTGCCTAATGTCTACTTTTCTCACGGTGTTCTGCAAAGCCTTGTGGTGTGTAAGGTGCTGTTATGAGGAACAATGGCGCTTGTTTCTCATGCTCCAGTTAGTGCCTGTATTGTTCAAACCAGAGAGGCAGCAAAGCAGAACAGCTACTTGGCTCTCAACTAGGTTCTGTGGGGGCTTTGGGGAATGGGGGAGAATCAATGCAAGAATTTCTTTTACTTGCCCTTGAATAGGAACTCCAGTAATTACAGAAATTACAAGTTTTTTTCTGGGGGTTAGACAGTTGACATAGCCAGTGTAAAGAGGAGGAGGGAAAAAATCCTGGGTAACACTCTTACTGTAAGAGCACTTCCTTAGAGAGCAGCCAGTCTAACAAACAAATTGGCTGAGCTTTTGCAAGTCTTCTTCAAGAAAGATTGTTTGTAGAAGTCCTGCTTCCATGCGTGGGTCCAATACTGAACACTAGGCACGTTCAACAGGTTACTTTAAAGAAGTCTGCAATGATGCTAAAAAAATTCCTCTGAGAGTTTGATGATGCTAATGATGGCATGTGGTATGGAAGTGGAAATACGCTTGCTGAATGACTGCAGTTCCCAAGCTCATCCTTCCATGGCTTCAGATGCTCGATTTGTTTGATTCCATGTCTCTTGCTGAGGCTCCCTGGCTCCCAGAACCAAGCCACCATGTCACTGTCACCCCCTCTTGACCACCTCTATATGACCTACCTCTTTGCCAGAAACAAGCGAGTGAATGACCATCTGGGCTAGAGAACATGTAGTGCTCAAGAAAATGTTCCAAGGTTTAGGTCTCCATCCATGCTTATTTGGTTCTCCTCTTTCTCACCATTTACAGAACACTGGTCATCTCAGACTGCATGTCTGTTGGGAAATGGAAGATGTCTGCCTGTATTTTGATAGAACCCATATCCAGAGTCTAGAGGTACAAGGGTGTAATAATAGTTGAGTAAGAATAATTCAATTATAATTTCATTAATACTTTTGTTTTACCAGCTATGAAGTCTTTGGTATGGATGACCAAGGATGCAGTATTCTATCAGTAATCAAGGCAAATGGATCAACATACACTCAACTGATACAAAGACACCCCCAGAAAGACTCCCCTAGGGATGGTCAACTAAGGACCTCTGCAACCAGTTTTTGGGTTCAACAGTAGTTCCCTGCAGAAGTACAAGGAGTAGCTAGCAGCCTTGCATGAAACCCCTAGTGTAGAAATGACTCCATTCTTCTTTATGTGTGCTTGACTTTTATTTCCCCTGATGCATAAAATTTGGTAAACCAAAGCTATAAATTTTCTGCCAGTTCAGCAACTGAATGTCCAGGGACAAAGGTGCTCAGCCTAGCTTCTCTGCAGAAAAGCTTCCAAAACATGCTGGGAGATACTACCTGTGAAAAGCTGAATAAAGCCCAGGCAAGATCAAAGTGCCAACAGAGAGCATCATGATCCCTGATCTGTGGACACCAGGTATTGACATTATTAGCATGTATGTGTCTTCCTCCCCTGGAGCCACACTTGTGAGCCTGGCCTGGAAGCGAGCTTGAAGGGTCCATGGCTCAGTTTGTTTGGGCTGCCTCCAGGTGGGGACCTGGGCAGACAGAATGGAGCAGCTGGAGACATGGGCAGACTCAGCATGCAGCAGGGCCTAGCTTGGCTCAGTGCTTTTTGCTCCTCGAAGGAATGAGCAGTGGCCAAGGTGCCTCCTGTCCCCTGGCAGGGCTGTGAGTGGGAAACACAGGACTTTCTTTTGGGCTGTGTCACAGGTGCTCCTGAGACCCTCTGGGGTCTGCCAATGGGCCATGGTCTGGTAGAGGGCTAGTGCTGTGACTTGCACAGATTCTACCACCCTGTTTCCTCCAAGCACCAAGGTAGAGAGGCTGAAATGCACACAGGTGGTGTGTCCCCATGCTGACCTCCTCTGAGATCCACCTATGTGTAGCTTTGGCAGTTAAAACTGTGGTGGCTAGGCAATTTTGCCAAGGAAGCCCAGGCAGCCAGTCTCCTCCTGCCACACAGCCCCTTCCCCCAGACCCACGGACCCTGCTAAGCCCTTCCCTGCTCCTTCCCTACCATGCATGCACAAACCCAAGGATGGGGGAGGCCCTGCTCTGTATGTGTGGCTGGAACAGCCCTGCACTCACTGCGAAGACCTACCCTCAGTTTCAGACATAAGCCAGCGTGTGCCTGGGCAGGTGTACAGACAAAAGTAGGCAGCCATGCCTGCTGCAGCTCCTCTGATGTGGTGTGAAGCCAGCAGGAGCTGAGCCCACTTTACCCTGTGCTCGGCTTTCAGGTTGCTTTGAAAGGTCATAGAGAATAAAAGCAGACAAGAGCAGCCCTTGTTCCCTTTATACCTCCCAGCCCCTGCTGCTCTCCACATGCCAGGCCAGGAGCCCTGGACTGCAGGACTGCCGTGGGTGGCATGGCAGGCTCTGCACCACAATAACTTCCAGCACCCTCAGAAATCAGAGGGGGGCTGAGACACCCCTCTGAGGGGATGAGACAGACGGCACATCCTCCCTGTTTTGCCTGGCACCACTGAGGAGCCCATGAGCAGGGTCAGGGCTGGCCAGGCTGTGCAGGGGTGCGAGCCAGCGGTGGTCGTGGCACCTTTTCAGAGTGGCAGTGGCTAGTACTCCTTGGCCTCCTGCAGCTGGGACAGGTACTCCTCCTCAGCGGGGTTGTCAGCACACCGTTGCCCATTGTTGGGGGGCCGGACGGCGTGATAGCGGCTCCAGTCACCCTTGCAAAGGATCCAGGGCAGCATGTCCACCTTGTAGTGCAGCTCCGGAGAGAACTCGGTGCTGATGAGGTTGGGGACGCCGGCGCCCTTGCCGCGGGTGATGAGGCGGGTGTGCTCGTCGTAGCAGCAGTGCTGGGCAGCCAGGGTGGTGCTGTCCAGGGAGAGCATGGAGCGCAGGCAGAAGCGTGCTGTCGGCTTGTAGATGTCCAGGCGCTCCTTGGGGCCGCTGGCATCCCGCCATCGGAAGCTCTTGCCCCGCTGCTCGTCCCGCAGGTTGACGGCACTGTAGACGGCCTCCAGCGGGTAGGAGCAGGGGCAGCTGGGCAGGTCCGTCAGTACCTTGCTCAGGTACTTGGTGAGGAAGTCGCTCTTGCAGTTCAGCCACTTCTCACAGCTGTCCACCTCTGGGGGAGGGTACCAAAAGGGTGAGGGCATGCACACTCTGCATCCCACTTCACCCAGCTGCCATTTGCCAAAAGCCATGCCACCAGTGGAGCCTGCAACCACCAGGCAGGAGCAGCCAGACTCTTGGGATGAGCTGGAGCCAGACTCCACCCCCACGACAGTGATAGAGGGAAGGGGGTTCATGCTGGGGCCAGGCTGGCAGCATTCCCTCACAGGAGAGGGCATGTGGCAGGCTGGCCTCAGTCACCAAACCCTAAAGCAGGACTGTGTTGTACCAGGGCTGTGGGAGCATCTGGGTTTCCCAGCATGACCACTGAAGCCTGCACATGGCAGTGGTTTGGGTGACCTAGGTCTGGACACCAGACACAAGACCCCTTTGCTGAGCCCTCCCAGCCAGCCAGCTACAACCCTCCCAAGGTCTGTAACTGAAGCCCCCAGTGCAAGCAGAAGCAGAGGCTGACCTGAGTTGAACAGCTCTGTGGTGTTGTCGCTTTTGAAAGGTGTCTCCTCTGTGGGGAAGACCATTTCTCCTTCTGCTCCTTGAGACAGAAAAAAACAGAGAGTCTGGTTGAACACCAGGAGGAATGGTGGATTTTTCCCTGTGTGTGCACCAGACACCATACATGTCCCAGCTCCTCTCCTGCCACTTCTTTGGTAACATGGCCCTCTGTTTGGAAGGAAGGGCCAGCAGCAAGACTGGCCCAACAGAGGCTGTTAGTTATGTAAATCCCAGTGGAGAGAGCTGGAGCTCAATCTCCTCAGGGGAGGATTTCAAGCTCCCAATGTGAGACAGGTGCAAGAAGTCACACACCAAACTTGATGCCAACTCTACCACCCCTGGGCCCCATGCAACTGCCTGGGGAGCCATAAAGCCCAATCATTGCTTCTTTGTGGAAACAAAGCCCCATGGTCATTAGCCCTGATCACATTAAACATAACTAATTCTTGAAGCACAAGCAATGCCCAGCCTGCAGCAGTGGGGGACCAGCCCACATCCAAGTCAGACAGTGCCCAAGGACTGATATGGCCAGGGGCTCACCAGGGCAGTGTGTCAGATCGCAGGTCCTCGACTCTGTTGCTGTGCAGGCATAGCCACAGGACCGGGTCCTCTTCTGGTTGCCACTGCCACAGGTGATGCTGCAAGGGGACCATGGGCTCCACTCCTCCTCATCTTCATAGTCTGTGCATGGCAGGGAAGAGGCAGAGAGTGATGGACCGCAGTAAAGCTTTAGCAGGAGGGGAGACAGCAGCCACCTGGGACCTCCCTCCGCCCTGCCTCTATCCCTGAACAGGGACAGTGCTGCCTGGGGCACACAGAGGTGCCCAGCCACACGATGTCAAGGGCCAACTCCATCCTCACTGCCAACCCCACAGAAGCAGCCCTGAGCAAAGGCTCTCATTCTCACAGCTTTGCTCCCAGTCATTCCAACCCAAACAGGTACTGCTGCCCACCCCCACATGGCCTAGCACACTGACCATGATGCTGAGCATCAAGTATTAGCAAAGGTTGGCTGGTTTCGGGGCCACGGCCAGGAAGCTGCAGGAGGGAGCTGCTGTGCTACCCTGGCCCATCTGCCCATCAGAATCTGCCATCTAGCTCTCTGCACCTCCTCTCTTGGGGGGCACCCAGGTCTGTGGAAAAGGCTTCCGGCACTGATGTCAGTACAGGGACCTGAGTCAATGGCAGCAGCACTTGTCATTGTATGTCTCACCTGAACATGCTTTCACTAGAGCCCATGCTCCAGTGTGATTACATGCAAGGACAATTCCCATCAGGACACTGGCATATCTGATTACTGGCAGCCCCAGCTGAGTGTGCTGGCCTTGCTCCTTGGCATGCTTGCTTATTTTGTAAGTAGGAGGTGAGCACCAGTGCGCTGTGATTCCTGGTGCAGGGTTGCAGGCCAGGCAGGCCAGGGGAGGGCATTGCTGGTCTGCAGGGCAGCTGCACGTGCCAAGAGAACTCACCGTAATTATATTTTTCCTTAAAGATCCAGTTCTTCTGCCCGGGCCATCGCTGGTCCCAGTTACCACCTACTCCACTAAGCATGGACTCCTCCTCCTCATACTCTGCTGTGTAATCTTCCTCTTCATCATCATCCTCTTCTTCTTCCTCCCTGTCCCCTACATCTAGGTTGTCATCCTCTTCCTCCTCTTCTTCCTCCTCTTCATCTTCCTCCTCCTCCTCCCCCTCAGCAGGGTCAGTGTATTCCCAGAAGAGGGGCCAGAAGAGGTCCTTGTGAGACAACCACTCAGAGGACGTCAGAGACCAGTCATTGCTTGTCTCCTTCAACAAGTCCATCTCCATCTCAGCCTGAGGATCATCCACCACTTCAATGGTCACCTGGTGGGCAGATACGAGGCCAGGCAATGAGCTGGGGCACAGTCCTTGGACAGACCTACCAGACCATGCACTGGTTCCCAGCCCAAGGGGCCAGAGACACTCAGGGCTGCAGGACCAAATGAGGAGCGCAAATGGTCTCTCCTCATCGAGAGGGACTGAGCAGGACAAAGTGGGAAGCACAGGGTGGCTGGTGGTCACTCGCAGGGGCCAACGGCATGCTCAGAAATTGAGAGCTCACTCATATTAGGAGAGTTTTTACTCCTGCTCTGTGAAGAGGGGCTGAGGGTGCCAGGGGAAAGGCTGTGAGCAAATTCCTCAGTCAAGGAGCTTCTCCATGCCAGCTATCTGCAGCTGGTAGTCACCAAGAAAAGAGATGACAGCTGCCACACAGACCCAGCTCACGAGATCTTTTCTCTTAAGGAACCAAATGAGGCTGGAGAGCACCACTTTCACCACAGTGCTCACCCACATCCCCCTGCGGCATTCCCAGACCCACTCCCCACCTGGATGTTGGGGTTCTGGGCACTCAGGTCCACATTGGCCAGCCCCGGCAAGTTCTGCAGGTCCAGCATGAAGGGCAGGCTCTCCTCCTGGCCAGCACCACTGGGCTGGGGCAGCGCTGGGCTCTTGGCAGCCTGCTGAGCCACCCCTCTGCGCCTGTGCCGCCGCGGGCCAGCCTGCCCACCCCGCCTCAGCCCCCGCGCCTTGCCCGATGGTGGCAGCTCCTCGTCCCCTGCTGAACGGGGGCTGGATGATGCTGAGACCTGGAGAGGGAAGAGTCAGAGAGAACATCTCTTGGTGCAGGGCAGGGAGCAAAACACTACCCAGCAAAGACAGGTCTGGTCTCCTGCCCCAGGTCTGTTCCTCCATCCCACCTTATTGCAGCATCAGGATAGCAATTAACATGTTAATCAATCAAGTTAATACCAAGTGCCCTGTGCTGTGCCAGTGCTCAGTTCTGCTGCACCTGAACCTACAGGTCTATTCAGACTGGTACTTCCCACCCCATGACCACCCTCTCTGCACTCCCCTGTTGTCCCATTGCCCATCTCACCTGGCTTTCCACTGGTCACTCTCCCTTTTTAGCTATTTCTCAGTCCCTGGAAATGGGTTAACACCAAGTGTTGCTTCTGGTCACAGAGTTACCACAGGTCATGTGTAATAATTTTATATATTTATATTAAAAGTTTACAACCAGGGCTTTATGACAAAGGGGAAAACCTCACCCAAATAAATTGTTCTGTGGTATTGGTATTACTGCAGATGACTTCAAGCAACACAGGTTTAATTGAAATTTCTGATGGTGCCCAAAGGCTACCACAAAGACAGAAACTGCTGGCAGACATAACCCAGCTACGTTTAGCTCTTTGGGAAAGGGAAGATGCCCAACCAAACAAGTCAACAAAACTTGCTTGTGAGTGCTGCCAACGGTCCTAAGTGCTACTGATACTCCAGAGGCTAGCCCTCCAGTCCCGGGAGGAGCACGGGTGGCAGACAGGGAGCCTTGCCCGAGAGGCAGCACCAGTCATCCGTGGGGCCAGGGAGGTGGCCAGCAAATGCTGTGCTCCCACCGAGTTCCCACGTTCCTCGTCCCGCACTCAGTGCACACTGGCACGAAAGAGCGTGACTCCAGGGGCCAGCAGGCTCCAGTGTGCCCAAGAAACCCGAGATGGGAACAACTGGCAAAGCCCCCCGCCCCCCCTGCCCCGAGGCACGGGTGTCCTTGGGAAGGTCTGCAGGGCCCCGCAGCTCCAGGCTGAGAGCAGAGGTGCCCGAACTCCCAGCATCTCCGTCAGTGTCTGCCTATTTCTGGCTGCCCAGCTGAAACCCCCTTTTGTTCCCAAGCTCTCACCCTTTGCGTCAGCCCAGTAGAGAGCCGTGGGATTAACGAAGAGCACGGAGTGCCCCCTCCCCACGGCGTCGGGCGGGGGGACGCAGAGAGGCATTTCTACCTGCAATTAGAGCCAGATGGTTTGGGGAAGGACTCCCCTCCCTTTCATCCTGATCACTGGAGCACTTCAAAGGCAGCTGGAGCCTAGCCAGACTCTCATGAGCGCACACAGCCCGTCCCCAGCCCTGTCCCTGTACATCAAAGCCCACGATCCCTCCATCCCAGGGGGAGGGAAAAGAGCAGCAGGGACGCTGCTGGTCCTTTGGCTGCAGCCCAGAGCAGGCTGAACGCAGGGAAGGGCCGGTGACAGACTTCACCAGATGGGCCCGGAGGAGAGAGGGCTGCAGAGAGGACAGAACCTGGGCTGCCCAGAGAGAGCATCTGGGGCCTGCCCCTCTCCCTGGCCTGGAGGACTCCTGTGGCACTGCTGGTAGCAAACCTGAGCAGAAAGATTCCCCTGCATGTACCTTCCCCTCCCCACTCCCTCTGTCCCCACGCAAACCTCAGTGGTTTTGGGAAGAATGCCTGGCTCTGTCTCAGCCTATTTCCCAGTGCCTTAGCCCCTTGCTAGGTCTCCTATCACGTCCCAGGAGTTCTTGACAAGGAGCAAAGAGCTCAGATGCAACAAAAACTGCAAGGGGGGCTGAGCAGGCAAACCTAGCCATGCCCCAGTGCTGGCTGCATGTCACTGCCTGCTGGTGCTGGGTTTGCTGCCAGCTGCACAACCCCTGCACAATAGTCTGACAACAGCCCTGCAAGGCTGGTGTTAACTGCCTAATTTGCAAAGAGCTTATTGGGCTGGGTAAACTCATTTCACACACAACCCAAATTTAATACACATGGAAAGTGAGGTCTCCTCTAGCAACAACATCTGAGCTCACCCAAGGACACCAGAGCAAGAAAGCCAAGAACAGACTCAAAGTCTCCAAACTTACACTCGGTGCCTAATTCAGATTTTACGCCCAAACAAGCTCAAGAAATTCAGAGTACTGTTCCCACAGGGAAAATGTAAAACTGCTCCAGGGGAGCTGGCTGCAAGAGTGTTGCAGGGCAAACAGAACTCCCTCAGCTCCCAGATGCTCTGGATACATAAGCAAAAGGGTGGCTACCCTGGATGGCCAAGAGCCCTGCAGCAGTGGTCACTACAATGTATCACCCAACTCTTCCTGCTGCCACCTGCATTGCTCTGAAACTTTGCTGGATTAAACTCTGTCCCTGCGTCAGATGTCCCTCCCATGTAAGGCTCAATGTGCTGCCCCAGACATCAATCCATGGATTTAACAAGCTCTTACAAGGCCCAGTGCTCCCTCCAGGTCAGAGCACCCATGGCATCAGATGTGTCTTCTCCAAGTCAGCAAGGGTCCCCTGAGAGCCACACAAGCAGCTTCCCTTGAGGTTTGTACTCCTGCTGTGTGACACCTACCCTCTCCTCTGCACTGTCCAAGGAGCAGCTGGATAAAGCCATCAAGCCTGAAGCTAAGCCACTGCAGTGGGCTAAGGGAAGAAAAGACTTTGCTTGCTCAGAAGGAACACTCTATTCCCCTGCTCTCTATAGAGCACAGGAGAAAGCTTGCAAACCTTTGGAGAGCTGATCAGCAGCAGCTCCCTTCTCCTTCCACCACCACGGAAGCAGAATGCAGTGCTGGGAGGCCATCAATGTCTTGCAGCCGAGTTCCAGCCTTCTCCTGCCACCAGCCAGCACCAAGCAAAGAAAAAAGCTGAACAAGGAACTGCCACAGCTGCTCCGTTTACACTTGGCATATCCTACCTGTCTGGGAATAAGGGTTCCCAGGGCAGGAACCTGAGAGAAACTCTGGGGTAGCACTCAGGAAAAAGCATGGACTTTCCATTTGTGACTGAAGGCTATAAGCAGGACCACACCTGCCTACCTACCAGCCCAGGAGTGAGCCCTTCCCACATAGTCCAGGCTGTCCCACATGTAGGGACCACTGAAACACCTTGAGGCACAAGCTTTGGAGGGATGTTTGGAAGGGGAAGTAACTCATTAGCAATTCACCCCAGTATCACGATAACACAAGCAACAAGGTGTCTGGAAAAGATGTGGGAAGAGGCCACTCATCATTGCTCTAGAGAATAAAGGCTGACATTTTTCCATTTCTAGTCCATACACCTCTATCAGAATTGCTCGAAAATCTGGAGATGATGAAGAGAGCAGCCACAAAAACATTTCAAGGGATGGAAAGACTTTTCCAGTGAAAGACTTGTACAATTAAATTTGTTTGTCATGCTGAAAAAGGAAAGCAGTGACTCAGTTTTCCAGTTCTTTAAGGCAGTAATCCATCAGGCACCAGAGACTCAATAATCCAGAACAGAAACACAAAATAGGAAGCAATGTGCCCAAGTCAAAGCCAAACAAATTTAACTGAGAAGTAAGAATTGTGCTTTTAATGCCATAGGTAATTAACCACAGGAACAATTAACAAGAAAAGTGACAATTTCTCTTATGGAGACTGTCAAAACCCACATCACTGGGCTTAACACATGAGTACTGCAACTAGGGAAGAAATTCAAGGCTCTAGTAATTTCTTCTGCTCTTAAAATTTGTGATTTTGCTAGAAATGCCTGTAAGGCTTTGAACTAAATCTGGGTTAAGAAAGCAAACGACCAATATTCATGTGCTGCAGCTCTTACCATTAGAGACACGACATTTCAGATTCTACAGCAGTTTAAAACCTGAAAACATCATCAGACTAGATCCTGTGCTGTACTGCACTTCGGCAACCAGGGACACCACCACACTGCCACTTACACAACCACAGGTACTTGTCCCTCCAGCACATTCCTCAGCATCTCTGTAGGTGTTGTAAGTTGCCAGAGCACTGAACTGCAGTGCTCTTTGTAACTACATACACTGCTGAGCAGAGCTGCCCCTCATCACGAGGTTAAACCAATCCAAGTACAACTGAGAGAACTCCCCTGGCAGTGAAGCACTGCTAGAGCTTGTGCATCAGCAGCCAGTGGAGCAAGCAAGTCACCAGCACAGGACAAGCTCAGAAGATGCAGCTTCTACCCACACCTATCCCAAGCCAATTATCGAGCACATAAACTCATTCAACTTGAACCAAAGAAACCTGTGCACACGGCAGTCGGATCAGAGGCAACATTCAGGCTGTGCTTTGGGCTTGTTAACACTGCAGTGAAGAAAATGACGTATTTGCTAAAGGCTGGTATCACACTGAGCTATAATTATAAGGAATGGGGGCTTTTGTTGCTAAATCATTACTGCTTGTGTTAGGTTTCCTTTGAACAGTTTTACCATGCAGTATTGAAACAAGAAACCACCAGAACTATTGATCTTTTCCTGAATAGACCTTCCTTCTCTTTCCCCCAAGCTCTCTCCAACATTATTTTAAATTTTGTCTGTAGCAAACTTGCCTACTAATGAATTAGTCAAGTACAAATTTTTTTTTTTTAACCATAAAACTTTTCTTTTTATATTTATGTAAATGAGCTGCAAGGATCTGGAGAAAGTATCAAAAAATTATCTTTGGACTGAAACTGGGCAGGAACAACTCCAAAGCAGGATTTAATATAAAGCCATACTACGAAGCTACGGAAGTAGAGAAGGCTGGTTGGGTGCATTGGAAGGAAGCCCAACATGTCTGGGGTTAGCTCTAGGGCTGCAGTCTGCAGAAAGGCTCATGACAGTTTTTGCTGGTGGGATGGGGAGAAAGGGAGGTTTTTCTAGTGCTAACAGGTAACACTGTCTTCTTTAAAATAAAGTAAGGGTGAACAGCAGGATAATCACCAGGAACAAATGCAGTGTGCCATGATGCCTCCCTCCCATATTAAATGCTTTCTCCTCTAAGGCATTGCTCAAATAAAAGGCTTTTTTCCAGCCAGCTGAAACCACCGTGGCCTCCTGAGGGCTGTAGTTTGATCCTCCTGGCTCATAACCCATCCACCAGCACATAACCTGTCTACTGGCAGTCTTTCAGCCACATGGAAAATCCATGGGATGCACATTAGGCAAGTGACCTCTGCCACCCATCAGCTCATCACCCACTTAAGGGATTTCCCAGAGCCATGACAGAGCACAGCATCTTCTAGAGGTGTCAAGAGCTGGGTGGGTATCTACCAGATAACAGGGAAGGCAAACATGCTGCTCAGGTCCTGTTACTGTCTGTTAGACCTTCTGAGCCACAATCCCAGCCACCAGATACAACACATTTAGACTTATAGGCAGGTGGCTTAGCAGGAGCTATCCCTCAGGACTTTGACATGTGAGCTCTGGAAGATCTGCCAGAGGTAATTTAAAGAAGTTAACACCTCCAGTTGCCTCCCTCTTGTGCTCTGGGTTACACTCCTGCCTGCAAAAGGGCAGAAAAGAGCAGAACTGAGACTTGCCAAATGCTGTACTATCTGGTCCACCTCAGGATCAACTTACATGAGTGCTGGGTGGGGGGTTATTGGTTGGTTTGTTTGTTTTGTTAGTTTGTTCTTTTAATAAAGACTCCCTTTAGGTTTTAGGAGAGTTCTACAAGTGCTCATGGCACTTGTTTATCATGCTTATGTGGGCAGATCCTGTTTCTGACAGACCAGCAGGAGCCAGCAGCAAACTGTGGGCTGTGTAGGTAATTATTACGCCCTCATGATTATAATTTTCATCCAGTTATCAAAATACTTTAGATCATATGGTATCACTTTCTTTTCTAACTAGCTTCATTCCAACTCTCTTGGGTAGGGAGCTGCAGGAGGCAGCATCAAAGGCTTCCTCATATTTCACATTTATTTTCATGTCTCACAGTTGCAACAACTGTAATCTCAAAAGTCTTTCCAAGGTCGGTGACTCAGTTGCCCCTGAGGCAGAGACAGCTCTGGAGCAGAAGACATCACAGCACAGAGAAGCAGCAGCACACAGCACCATGACAAGCAAGGACACAGCATAGCTGATTCTGTGCAAGACCAAAAATGAGGAGGTTGTCCAGGCTACAGAGAATGCTCCTCACCATGCAGCCCACAGGCACAGCCCAGCTCCTCTCACCACAGTCAGCTGTCCTGTGGGTGTGCTCATGAGTAAATTGCCCATGGCATCCACTTGTGACACAAGGAGGAAAAGCAACAGCCTCATGGCCTTTCACCTCACCACGCCAAAGTGTTGCCCTCCTCATGCAGATCATGGTTGTTTCACTGGCAGATGTTTCTCTACCCTAAACATCTTCTCCCTCTTTAACACTGAGACAAATTTCTTTGTCTGCACAATGGGAGTTTTGCAGACAAAGAAAATGACATGCTTGTCAGGTAGCCTGTGGCAAGGCCAGACGTACTTACAGGTCTACCATGTTGTACTTGGAGAAGACTCTTGAGAAGGTTCACCACAGCTCAGTTTCTTCTCCCCACCTGCCCCAAAGGGGAAACTGATCTGCTTTCTACACAGATGAACCACACATCTTGTGGTGGAGAAGCCAGAGCATATCCTTGGCACTGCTGGTATGTCCCAGCACAGCAGATGGGGCTGCCCTCACACCAGAGACTATCCCCAAGCACACAAGCCCCAGGGGCCAACTCTTGACAGGTGGTGCCTGCTGCAAGGACACCAGCTGGTGGCACGGCACCCATTACTTGAAGACCCTGAGACTTGTGCTAAGTGATGGGTATGGGAGCAAGGCCTCCGCAGAGACTGCACGGAGAGGCTCTCAGAGAGATGAACAGACACACCCCCACATCCTCTGCTGCTCTCTGGCAAATGCTTCTGCTAGGGCACATGGTTTCTGTTAACATAGTTGAGCAGTAATACACATAAGTTCCCAATGCATCAGAGGGAGTTGCTGCTAACTTGTTCCAGCTCTAAACCCCATGTGCTTCAGTAACCATTAACTTGTTCCAGCTAATGACCTGCATTTGCTAGTCTGTACACCGTAACTCTCCCACTGCTCCAGCTGCTGCTTCCTTGCCTGCCACAGTCCAGGCAGAACCGCAAAAGAAAGAAAACCCCAAATATTGCAAAGCAGGTGTAGAAACTGGCAGGGCCAGATCAACACCAGCTTCCCCCTGCCGGCTAGGAGAGGTGGGGAGGGAATCACAGGCAGGAAGGAGTACAGGGGGAACCTGCTCCCTTTGTCTCAAAAGGGTGCACAGACTGCCCCTCCATGCAAGCCGTGGGGCAAGGAATGCAGCCAACCAAACAAATGCAAATCCATCAGGAATCCCAAGACAAAATGGGCACCTGAGCCTGATTTTGAGTATCTCCAAGCTCTGCACAGGAAAGGAACCAGGCAGGGATGCTGCATCCCGTCCTCCTGAAGGGGCAAACCTGGGATGACTCTGAGCCAGCAGCCCCTGCCCCAGGTGCTTGGCTGCATCTCCCAAGCCTGGGGTCAAGCTCAACTCCCCTCCCCAGCCAGCTTTGATTTTAAGGAGCTGGCAGCCTTAGCACGTAATAAAACCACACTGTCTCCAGAGGGGGAAGGTGTTGGGAACTGCATACATGAGGACATCCGTACACCTTCTCTCGATGGAGGTGCTCATGGTACAGCACAGTGCAGCTGGAATTCCCTGTGATTTTGGCTGCTGTGGGAATGGCTGCAGGTGAAGGGGAGGGCAGGGAGGACAGCAGGAGGGAGTGCCAAAGTGCTAAGGAAGAGAAGACATTCCAGGGAGGCAAAGAGACATTAATTTTGCACATGAGGCACCTCCCACAGCACCTCCAGGCCATCCAGCAAACACTGCCTCCTCAGCCAGCAGCTACCTGGGGGGCTCAGCTGCTGAGAAAGAGCCAGGGCTGCCTGGCTCACCCTAAGCTAGGGCTGCCAAGGCTGGGATGGAAGGGGGCTCACCTAAAGGGCACTGTACCCATGCCCCCAATCGAGCCTTGTGTGGTAGCGGCTCTCTTGGTTCCGGACGTGCTCCCACACCTGCCTTGCAGCCCAAGTCCTGAGTGCTAGAAAAGACCCTGAAACACCAGACCAACCACCGGTTCCTAGTCCAAGATAATCCATGCCTCACCACCTCTTCCCTGCATGCATAAATGTTTCCTGGTGTCTGCAGCCAGGTCTCTACCCTGTGCCTGTCTTGTGGTGACAGGGGACAGCAGAAGGTAGCAATTTACTGCATTTTGTTCTCTTTGAAGTTGTATCCTTGCCCTGGAGTCTAAACCAACCTGAACCTCAAGAGGCATTGGTGCCCTTCATGCCAAGGGCCACTCAGGACTCGGAGGCAGGTAGGTCACTATATTTTTGGTGTCTTCATTTCATAAGTACTGAGATGAAAGTACATCTCAAACAGCTTCTCAGACAAGCCTCCCGAGTCCCTACACAGAAGGAACACGGAGAAACTGAATTGCTTGGAAGCAACATCATGCAGGCTGACTTTTATACCTGGCCACATAAAAGCATCAGGATGCCCAATGAAGGTTCCTTGCAAAAACATTCTACCAAAACAAACAAACAAAAAATAGTCCTTACACTGCACTGTTTGCAAGCTTCTGTCTGAAACAAATCCGATCTAACACTGAAATATGCTGTAATCTCTTCCTTGCTCCAGTATATTATACAAAACCTGAGCCTCTGGTTGATAACATTTGCTTTGAAGGAGCTGGACAGCACAGGTACACCTTGCTGGCCTGTCTGCAGCTCAGTCTGTCCTTAGGCTCCCTAAGGGAAGTATCAGGCTTCTTGTTTTGAGTACTTACTGCTACTGTGGACCAGTTTGAACTCCCTACCCCTAAGACACTGGCAAGAGGAAAGCAGGAATTACTCTCTAACACGCTCTATCACCCCACTGGGAAGGACCATGGCTGGAGGCAGGATGAGTCCCCCCCAGCTTTACTGTCTTTGAGGAAAGGGTCTGCACGAATTGGACAATTTTGGGAACCCAGAGAGAGTGCAGGGCAATACCCTGTGGGGCGATTTATGCCTAATCTCTTCCCCTTACATGTGCCTTTTACAGGAACCCCTTTGATTGTAACAATGGGAACGCAGCAGACCTATTTGTGCAGTGAAAATGGAAGAAGCCCCCTTGTTGGGCAGCTTCCCTACACCCGGCTCTCCTTTGTTTCTGCTGCTGTCTCAGCCCCAGGGCGGGAGGGTTTTCAACTGTGTTGACTAAGATAATTTGGCACTTCTCAAAAGGGAATTTGCTACAAAGGGCGAAGTACCTCCCTGCGCACAAAGAGCCCCTTTCAGAGCGGAAGGATGCTTCAGTGAACGTTTTGTACCCACAAATCCGACCTCCGCCAAGGACAAAGCCAGGGACAAGAACGCTTAATTGCTGAAGAAATGAAAAGGTAAAAAGCACATCCTCAGGCAAAATGACTCTGCTACTGACACAGCCCGCAGTGGCGGCGGGGATCTGGCTGTGCAGGCAGCCAGCACCGACCCAGCTGCCCGCTCGTTCCGCAGCTGGGCTCTCCCGAGGAGGCGGCAGCCGGCAAGGTGCTCCCCGCAGGGCAGGCATGGGTGACACAAGCTGGGCATCCACAGCAGGGCCAGACGGCTCTGGGGAAACCGAGATGTTATTCTTGGCCAGAGCCCTAGAGGACTAACGACGGAGCAAGAGCTGGAGGGGGGAGGCATAGGGCTGGCTCCCGCAGACCTCTGTGCCTATGCAGCCCATCACCCCAGCGGTCTCCCCAAACCGATGTGTCTAGGCTACATTAGGGCTCCCAAACGACAGGGCTAACCCGACTTACAGCCTCCTGACAAACTCCACTCAAGCCCAGTTGATATTTCTTGCCCTTTAACACTTTTTAAATCCAGTACAGCCACACCACATAACCTTGGAGCTCCTTCACTCTTTGTCTACTGGTATCTCCGGCCAGGCATCATATCACTGCTGTACATTTATTTCTTAAATAATTTTTAATCAGGTGTAGACCTTCAGTTTTACAAGCAGTTTCCCATGGCTTTTCTCACTGCCTGGTTTAAGCAGTAAATAATATGTAGTGCTGTTACTTGTTTCCTTATTTCTCAGGGGCCAGGAGCCAGTCATATCAGGTGCTGCACAAACCCACTGATTTACAGCCAACTCAGCCTCTATGCTATGCTTGATTTTTCTTTTGTTGCCTTCCATTATCTCTTATCACAGATGCCAGATTTGCTTTGCTCACAGCCTCAGACCAGGGGAAATCCAACAGCAAGTTCCAGCCTGGATCTGCTCTCTGTCCCAGCCCTGCAGTAAGATGTTGCCCTTGGACTCCTCTCTCAAGAGTGGCTCCCTCCTGCAAAAGAGCACCCACCAAGCCCACCAGAGGCAGACTGGGTGGCCTGGACCCTCCATAAAACGCTGCTGGCTTGCTCTGCCTCACCCCGTCAGCGCTGGGATGCTCCAACACTCCCATCACCATTCCCGCTGGCATGGTTATTCCTATGCACAACTGTTGAAACTCTTGTGTCAGTTCACACAGATTTTATCACTCCTGACTTTTAAATTTGTAGCATGTTAGTACTGTGGCTGTTTTCTGTTTACCAGAAGAGCACCGTAACTGATTGGTATCAGCTGGAAAGAATCCAAACATCTATTAACAGTGTTCAAAGCCAAACTTTGGAAACCCAGTGGGTTTATCAAAACATATTTTTCATTTATACCTCTTGACTTCATAAATAAACAAATAAACCATTAAGTGATGTGGTGAGCTGTACCTTGTCTCCACAAGGGACATAAGCTTTTCCAAATATTAAGTTACCCAAATCTGAAGAGCCACTTATCGATCAGTGGTCCATCCTGTCACATTTCTGCCCACACCAAAGCATGATGCATCCAACCTGCAAAAGTGCTTCTTAGACCCCTGCTGTACACCTGTCTGCTGTTTCTGAACCCACCTGCCTTCCCAAACATCACCAACAAACGTCAAAATTAGAAGGTATCTTCTCTTGTTAGAGTCAAGTCACAGTTTGGAAAAAGAAAACTGCCTCTTGACTTTTTCATCCTGCCTTTTCAACTTCTAGTCAAACAAACAGAAGAAATAGCAAAATATTCTCACGACATCTGTTCTTGCTGAGCACAGTATAATTCAGGCAAAGCTTTGCTGACCAGTTTCATTGCTGAGATAATGTAAATGCATGTACTTGCTCCTTTGGTAATGGCTGGAAATACTGGATCCTGACTGAGGTATGGGACTTCAGATATACTGATAAGGCTAACACCCAAAAATAAAGCATGTGGTCCCTCCATCCTTCCTACAATGATAGTAAGACTCTCTACCTCAAAAAAGTTACTGAAAAACTTATTCAATTTTTCTAAAATATTTTAGTATAGAAGTGCAACTCTAAGGCTCAGCACAGATTTCAAAAATTCCCATTCAATTCTAAACCAAGGAAAAAATGTTTGTTTTAAACAAAGTTATTAAAATAAGTCAAAGTTATGTAATTGTTTAGTGGTTTTGATTGTATATCTGCTCTGTCATTTCTATTTTTCTCCTCACAGCCCCCTTCATTCTACCCACATCTGCAGGGCATTACCCATAGTGTAACCAATACTCCAGCTGTGGCTGCCCTGCTGCCATAGAGACAGGACGTATCAGCACTGCAACAGGAACCATCTGTGTGTATGACCCAAAATCACTCTGGATTTTTTTTAACCACCATGCTGCTGTGCTTGTGCTCTCTGCTTTAGTTCAACAGCTGGGCATGACTACTCTTAATTGGCCCCTGCAAGCGCCAGAAACAGAGGATTTAATCTCAAAACACAGCTAGGAGACACATGCCAATACCTACTGCTTCCTCCCTGCCATGAGAACCGTGCCCCCACTACTCTGAGGGATGTAGGGTGCACCAACAGACTGCCAGAGGAATCCATTCTTCAACTTCCTCCTTGCTCCTAGCCTCCACCCTCAAACCTTTGCCTATGCCCTTCTTGCATGTTTGTATTTCTGCAAGAAGCAAAGGTCCCGGGGACAGAGGCCGCGCTGTGTAAGTGCCGTGTGTGATCTTTGGCTGGCCGCACAACGCTCCCCATTCACAGCCATTCACAAACCGCGACTGACAGCAGCTCACATGCTCTCCCACGTATTTTAGATGTCAGATAAAAAGGAGCCTGAGCCTGCGCTGCAGGGTCCCGTGGTGGGGACATGCATAACTTCCTAACAGACAGCTTGTCCCTACCCTTGGTCCCTGCCACAGGGCTGCAATACTTTCCTGGATTTCAAGTGTAAATCCCTACTCCATCTGCAGCTGGAGCCTGAGGTCACCCTGCCTGACATTTGCCTGGCAATTGAACCAGCATCTACGTCTGTGGCTGAAGCTTCACCAGCAAAGCACAGCACCAACGCGGTATTACCAGCACTACAGCATATCATCCCCAGCAATTCTCTTTGCATCTGCTCAGTCCACACTCCACTCAAAACTATCACCAGGCTTGATTAATGGTACTTGGCTGGATGCACCCAGTGCCTTCTCTCGCCCCTTGGCCAAGCATTCAATGTGGCAGATTCCCTCCTCACAGTGGTGCCCTAGACTCCATGCTGTTTAGTGCATCCGACAGGAGCTGCCAGCGTGACTCCTCCACAGATCAGACCCTGCTTCGGGATTAAGTTACGATACGGTATATTCCCATCACTTTACACCGCCTCTTCCAGTCTGACTGACACTGAAATCAAATCTGCTGCTTTCCGTTCCGCTGTGTATCGCCAGCGAGGACTGAGCTGCTCTTACTCTGTCCTGATCAAAGTCCTCCTATCATCACTTTTCTTAATCATTCCTTTCACCTACTGTTAGCAGGAGCGTTCTTTGAAAGAGTACTTTTAAAACACAGCTCTGCTGCCTGAATGACTTTTCCTCCAGAGAACAATTTCAAGATGGAAAACAGCTTGTTTCAACCGTCCAGTAGTCTTCCTTACTACCCGCTCTCTCGGCAGTTTCTTTCCCATTCCATTCCTGTCACCCCCATCAGGTCTCACCAGCTGGTTCCCAGTCAGACCAGTTCCTCACTGCCTGCTGAAGTTTCCCCTTGCACAATCCGCGCACGACAGCCGGCGCGGGCCGGGATCCGGCACTCGGAGGAGCGAGAGGCGCAGCCCGGGACATCCCCTCCTCCCGGCCGAGGGGCTCTCAGGGCCGCCCGCCCGCGGGACACGGCTCAGGCTGCCGGGATGAGAAGGGAGCATGGCCGCTCCGGAACCTGCCCTGGGGGGTTTCAGTGGAGAGGGGAGGAGAGATGGTGCCTGAAATCTACCGCGTCTTACGTTTCTGGTAGAGGAGATCTGGTATTCCTGCCAGGGCAGGGCACCAACTGCTGATTTGACCGCAGCCAGACCCCTCTCTGCCACCTGGGATGCTGGCCGCCAGAGGCAACGGATCTTCCCGGGCACTGGGACACGGCACTCGGCCCCGAACTCAGAAAGCCTAAAGCACCCGCTTTCTTGCAGCCTCTGTGCAGTGCGAAGACCTGAGAATCCCGCAGGCCAGAAAAGGGCTCTGCCCCTCAGCGAGTGAGGAAACAGCCGATAAGGACGGGGGCACCCTGCTTCTCCCCGCTGCTGCTTCTCTCTCCCCGGAGCTCTGGGCGGCCGGGCCGCGGGACACGTGTTGGATGCTGCTCCCGTCCGAGATGCACAACTACCTCCGAACGAGCCCCAGCGACCGCCCAGGTGGCCGGCTGCCACCCTCAGCTTTCCCGGGCACGAAAGGGAGTGCAGGCTGAGGAAGAACTCGCCCTAGCACCTTCCCGGCTTTCCGTATTTCCCCAGATCGCCCTACCTCCGCCAGCTTGGAGTTCCTCTCCTTCGGGGTATTGCTGCGCTGTTTCCCCCTCACGGGTAGCCCTCTCACCGCAGCCAGGAAAGTTGTCAGGAAGACGAATCCGAGGATAAGCACGACTTTCCCTCTAATCAAAGGCATCTCTCCCTTCCTCTCTCCCTACCTCGCACGTCCAGGGCAGGCGGTCAGGCAGCACGCCCGCCCTTAATGCTCCAAATCCTGTCCTCCGAGAGGAGCAGTGAAAACGTAAAAAAAATTTAAAACAATAAAATTTAAAAATCTTATGTTTATATATATATATATACACACACACACACATATATATATAAGTGTGTGTATATATATATATATATAAACCACGGGGGCCGGGGTAGGGTCTGCCGGCCCGGGCCACTCCGCTCCCTCTGATCGCTCTTGCAGTTTGCCGAGCACCTTCCGCTGTCGCGGCTCCCCCGGGTCGCCTGCCGGTACTGATGCTGAAGGGTAACTCTGAAAAGCTTCACAAATGTGTGCGGGGAGGGAGGGAGGGAGGGAGAGAGAGAGAGAGCGAGCTTCGGCTCCCCACCCCACTTCCTAATCCTTTCGGCAATCCGATTTCTTTTCCTCCTCTTCTCCTCCCCTCGCCGAGTCACTCCCCGGTGCTGCCGAGGCTCTGCAGACGACGCCGGGCACCGGAGGGCGGACGGGAGGCCGCTCGGCGGGGAGAGGCTCCTGCTCGCAAGAAGCGCGCTCCAGCCCCTCCCGGGCGGCTGCCGGCCCCGGGCACGGCCCCGCCGCGCCCCTGCCCCGCTCGGAGGCTGCCGGCTCTGCCAGACCTCCCCCCTCTCCCTCCGGGCGCTGCCCCCTCCGGGGCGCCACCGCCCGCCCCGCTCCTCCCCTCCCGGCAGCTGCATGGCCGGGGCGGCCACCGCCCCCTCCACCCGGCGGTGCCGGCGGGGCGCG
>VZUI01038634.1:29157-66461 GCA_013401135.1 Cettia cetti | reverse complement strand
TCCCCCCCTGCCTCCTCCCTCCCCCCCCTGCCTCCTTTCCCACCCTCCGTCTTCCGCTTTCCTTTCCTCCACTTCTACTCGATCCTTCCCCTTTCCTTTTCCCCCTCTTTCAATTCCCCTTTCCTCCTCCTTCTCCCCTCTTTACCGTCCTTCCCCCTTTTTTCTTCCCCTTTGCGTTCTCCTTTTCCCACTTCCTTCTTCCCCTCTTCCTTCTTCCCCTCTTCCTTCTCCCCTGTCTACCTCCTCTCTTCCTTCCTTACCTGTTTTGAAGGCAGTTCAGAAAGCTGATGGTTTTCTGCATGGGTCTGCTCCTTTCCAAGTTTATTTCAAATTTTTATTTGAAATAAAATAAAATAAAATGGGTTTTGTCTAGAAAATACTGCAGCAAAGTTGGTGCAACTTGTCTGACAATGTGAACAAGGGCAGCCTGTGCCTTTGTAGCTCATTCCAAGAAAAATCTAAACAAATTACAATTTAATTGTTGTGGTTTCAGCCCAGAGCCTGGGGCTTGGTTTGAAAGGGCAGAGCAGGAGGAGGAACAGGTGTCAAAGATGTACCTGGTCAAAAGGTACATCCAGCAGGGCAGGGCTGGGATTCCAGCCCTGAGATCCTAATATTCGGCCCCCTGGTGCAGCTGGAGATCCCCATGTCCCTGTGACAGGAGGGGGCAGAAATTCCCCCCACGCCTTTTGGGACAGGTCTCAGGAGTTCAGTGGACTCGTTGAAGCACAGGTGCCCGTGTGCTCTCACTTCTGCCCTGGGTTTCTTGGAAGGGAGGGGGCTGTCTAAAGAATTCCACTGGCCAGCATGCCAAAGATGAGTTTTATTGAATTGAGAGGTGAAGGTTTTCTTATTAAAAGCGTTTTCTTGGCTCTTTTCCCTTTTCCAGGTGACGTATAAATGGCTGAGCTACACCCTGGGTGTCCATGTCAACCAGGCTAAACAGTAGGTGTCACTGCACCCCCAGAGCCTGGGTAATCACTGTTAACTCCTGTTTCCATCGTTGTCATCAGCACGTTAAAGTGATTCCTCTGGAAATATTGAAAAGCCCTGCCTGTCTTCTCAGGCACAGCCAGTTGTGTTGTTCCATGTGCCTGGCTGTCTGCTGGGCTTGCTGGGCAATGAGGCACCAAAAAGTCCCCAGTTCTTCTCTCAGGGGTTTCAGAAGCGCCTTTCTGGAGGAGAGGCTTTGGAACGAGCTGCCCAGGGCTGGGAGGCCCACTGTGCAATGTGTTTACCCTTTGGTTTCTGCAGTTGTTGGGCTGGGGCTCTCCACAGGGGCAGAGGAGCAGGGGTCTCAAGATCAATCAAGACAGATGGAATGAATCCTGGGGGAGATGTGCCTGTGTGGCCCGTGCCCGTGTCAGGCTGCTTTCCTCCTCGTAGCAGCCTGGGCTCTGTGGGAGGTGGCTGCAGGCTCTTTCCTTCCTGCTGGCTAACGCTGCTTTCTCTGTGCAGAATGCTCTACGAGTACGTGGAGAGGAAACGGAAGGAGAACTCGGGGGCTCAGCTTCACGTCACCTACCTGGTGGCAGGAAACCTCCTCCAGAAGGGACACGTCGTGAGTGTTTCGCTTCCCACTGGGGCCTGTGAGCCCTTTGCTGTGCTGTCTCCTCTGCCTTGGTTTGTGAGCGTGGGGTCAAAAGCTGAGCTGGCTTTTGGCCCAGGAGCTGCGCTGTGCCAGGCTTCTGGACAGGGACAGAAGGAGGCTCAGTGTCTGTCCCAGCGTGCAGACAACGGGCAGGGGAGGTCACTTGGTCATGGTTTGGGAACACAGTGCTGAATAACACACTGGGGTTCTTAGCTCATTGACTCAGGTTCTGCTCCCACCCATCTCAATCCTCTCGCTGTTGTTGGGCAGCAAAAATGACAAAACCTTCTTGTAAGCAGGTCCCAGGATCTGCTGTGGCGTGGAGGTGTCTCAGTGGTGTTTGGAGGGAGCCTGGAACTCATGGAGCATGGAATAATAACAAATAGAATAGCACACGTGTGGTTGAAGTTGTCTTGTTAATTAAGTCAGCTTTCTAATCCTGGTAAACAAAAGAAACGTGAATTTATTAACAGTGTTTTATATTTAAAGCGTATTGAGCAAAGGAATTGCTGCTTAATGCATGTGGCTTGTCAGATTTTCAGGAATGTCAGCTAAAACTTCAGGCAGATACCTCACAGGTTTTTAAAACAGGATGAGAAAATTCAGTGTCTGCTCCCCTTTGCCCACAAATTTAAGAGCCAAACACAAAATGCCTTTGGCATCTCACCAAGTGTTTTTAAATACACAAACATCTATTACAACATGATCCAGTCTTCTTTTAGGAATAGTGAATCTCAGGGTGTCCTGGCTTTTATTTGTAGATTGGAAAAACACCAACAAGCTGCTTTTCCTTTTTTTTCCTAAACAATAAACTGATTCACACACATGGAATATTGTCAGTCTCCAAATCTGCCTGAGTTGGAAGGTTATTATTTACTGTGTTAGTTCTGGGTGATGGAACATACGTGTTTAAAGTTGCACACGTAGTGTCACATTCGTGGCCCAAGCTTGACAGGTTTTTTTCCCTCATTTCTTTTGGATATAACAAGTCTCTTAGCTCACTAGAACTGACCAGGGAATTGTCAACCTGTACTGTTCTATTTAATGTATTTGAAACAAACAGGTGATTTCTGACCTAGGAACAAATAATTTTTTTTAACCTTTGTCTTAGCAGCTTGTGTATTTTTAAAATAAGGTTCCACTAGCACTGGATGCTTTGGGTTGGGAAGGACTTTAAAGCTTATGTCATTCCAGTCCCTTGGCATGGGCAGGGAATCTTCCACTAGACCTATCAAGGGAAGCTATATGGAGGTGACTTCTGTCCCCCATTATTTTTAAATCTCTTCTGCTGGGCTGCTGGGGTGTGGGTGCAGGGTTGGGGTGACCCACGGGGGCACAGGGCCTGGTGTCCGGGCAGGAAGGGCGGGAGGAGCTCCGTGCCAGCCCTGCTGCTGCAGCCTGCACTGCTGCCTGCCGGCAGTAGGTGTAGCCGGAATGCTGTGGATGCAGCTGCAGCACTCCTGAAGGGAGAGGGATGGGAGCCCTCTGCAGCACTCCTCCCTAACACTGCACACTCTCCCCTCGCTCCCTGCTGCGCTCAGGGGCTGTGACTGCCCATCTTTACTTGGCCTCTGGCCTGCCTGTGTTTTATTGCCACTTGCTCTTTCGCTGCCTAATTAAAGCAGCTTTTTAATCCTGGTAAACAAAGGAAACAAATTATTTTACAGTATTTTATATTTAAAGTGCTTCAGCTTATTAAGCAAAGGAATTGCTGCTCAATTCATTTCTTTTTCCTCATTGCTCTTATCAGATTATGAGGAATGTCAGCTAAAACTTCAGGCAGATACCCCGGAGGCTTTCAAAAGAAAAGGGGAAAATTCAGTGTCTGTTCCCCTTTTCCCACAGGCAGATTGAAGAGCCGAACACTAAATGCCTTTGGCATCCCAACAAGTGTTTTTAAATACACAAGTATCTATTGCAATATATGATCCAGTCTTCTTTTAGGAATAGTGAATCTCAGGGTGTCCTGGCTTTTATTTGTAGATTGGAAAAACACCAACAAACTTTTTTTTGTGTTCTCCTAAATAACAAACTGGTTCAATGACATGGAATATTGTCTTCTAATCTCCAAATCTGCCTGATATGGAGGGTAATTATTTACTGGGTTAGTTCTGTATAATGGGATGTATTTAATTAAAGCTGCATGGGCAGTGTCATAGCCTGAATTTAAGAGGATTTTCCCTGAACTCAGACAGTCCATGGTATCTGTTTAACGCAGAATTAGTGGTGAGGTTTTCAGTCTGTCTCTCTGGATCCCCCCAGTATTAACCACAGCCTGTTAAGTGTCCTGGAGCAGGTGTAGACTGGCCAGAGAGTGCATTTTCAGAAACACTCGTTCCTGGATTTTAAGTTAATGCTGGATTTTCCGTGGTGTTCTGCATCCCTGGGCTCCAGGCTGCAGCGCTGGCGTGCCCGGGCTCTGCAGGGTGCCGTGGGCTCCTGGGGCAGGGCTCCAGCAGCTGGCTTTGCTTCTGCTGCACCCCTCTGCAGGCTCTGCTTCACCTGGGTCTCATCTCCCACAGTCAGGAGTGGAGGACAGAGGCTTTCTTCAGGGGTATCTGTGCAGCTGGAAACTCAGATGACAGAGCTTTAAAAACTGAGGAGCGTTTAAAGGCGTTGGCAGTGTTCTGTGCCACAATAATTATTAGGCTTTCTTATTTAATAACTGAAAATAGCAGTCTTGCATACAAGCTCAGATTTTAAGATTGTATTTCTTTTTTCCAGTGCCACAAGGTTGCAGTAGTGAGGGAGGATAAACTCGAAGGTAAGCAGACTGGGAAAGTCGTGTGGCTTTGACGTTTTTCTTTGAAAGAGCAGCAAAATGAGCAAAGCTCAGAACTTGCCATCTGCATGTAAATGCCCAGCCAGGCTCTTGGGGTCAGGTGTGTACTTCTTGTACCAGCTGTTTCTCAGAATTTGGAGTGTCTGAGCCAACAGCTAAATACCTTCAGGCTTGTGATTTGAGGGGTTTTTTTGAAAAATTCTGAATGTTATGTTAGTGATTCTTTTCCACCTCCCAGCCACTGACAGCAGGGAGACAGCAGTACACTAGGAGTGTCCCAGAACAATTGTGAGCCTTCAGACTGCCAAGAATGCTGAAACTGGTAATTCTGATTATTGGTTCAATGCAGTTGCAGTCTTTGCTCTGAGTCCTGTGGGTGTTAAAACGTTCTCATGGGACATTTACCTCACTTTTGGGAGTGAAAGGTGAAAAGCCCCCATTGCAGCGCTGCTCTGTGCACTGTCTGTTGTCTCACCGTCTTCCCAGCTCTGGTCCTGCTGATGAAATCTTACCACAGAATTGAAACACAACTTCAGGCTCTTCACCACTTTCAAATAACATCTTTGGCACTTGAGAGCACACTGTGGTATTTGTGACCTTAAGGATCTGTGCTAATGACCTCACTTTGTTTGAAAGGCTTGCGTTGTTGGAAATCTGAAGTGGATTTCTAGCTCAGGCTGTTTTCCTCGGGGTAGGAGATTGTCAGGCAGTGCAACTACTCTGTGTCATGTTTGTTGAGTTATGTGTGCTGCGTAACACTCTGTTTTGCTGTGGAGGAAAGGGTTGCTCATGGTTTTTGTATTGGAAGGCAGGCCAAAGGTATGACTTGTATTTGGAAGAGGCTGAGATTTTTGATGGGAGTAGGGCTGCACAGTCCAGGACTGGCCCCAAGAAGTGATTACTGTGTGTATTTTTACAGTGCCTAGAAGCTCAGCCTCAGACCAAGACTCTGTGGAAAGAACAATATAAGCAATGAACAAAGAATTCCTAAAAACCAACCCTTGTCTCAAGGGGATTGCAGTCTAAGTAGCATAAAAGAGATGAAGTTTTGATTCCAGCAGACTGAGGGGGGTGACAGTGTGGTGCTCGACACAGCCCCAGTGGCAGAGAGCAGTTCCAGCAGGGCAGAGCAATGACCAGCTACCTTCTGCCTCGGCTTTAGGTACTCACCCAGGTATTCTGAGTCCCAAACACTGGATGTTTTGAAGGTAAATGCAGAGAGATCACTCTTAAGTCAGTCAGTTGTGCAAGAGCCAAGAGTGTGTAGTGGAAAACGTGACAGGCTTGTGGAGTTTGGTACCTTGAATTCTTCATTAGTGAGCGTTGGGAGGAGAGGTGGTTGGACTTTTTTATATTCAAGTTTAGCTGTCAAGTAGTCTGTCAGTCTTTCTGCATCCTGAAGGGTGTGCTAACAGAGGGCTCTTTTTTTCCTCTTTTTCCCCAGCTATGAAGTCTAAGCTGTCCACAATTGCCAGTGTGCACGTGTACAGCATTCAGAAGGCTCTGCTCAAGGACAGCTCCCCGCTCTACAACACCGACTACGACATCATCAAATCCAACCTGCAGCACTGCAACAAGTGAGTCCTGGTCCCTCTTCCTTCTGAAGCACTCCCAGACTGCTGTTGCACTTCAGTGCTTACTAGATAGGCCTGGATTTTTAGAAAGCTAGGAAAGGATACCCTCAGAGTCCTGCCAGACCAGTGCCCAAGGAGCACATTGTGTGGTTGTGTTGTAAACTGGTTGGTTCACTTGGTCCTTACTGCAGCAGGGTCACTGTTCCAGTGCTTTGCTTGTCCGACAGCTGTAAACATTTCTCTCTTTTCCAGGACACACTTAATCACAACCATTTTAATCCAGTTCTCAGCCACACAGGAAGAGAAAATCGAAACAGGCTGATAAAACCATGAGTGATGTGCTCAGCAAAGCATTTACAGGAGTTTGCTTTCTCTTCTGTGAAACTGTGTTTTCATCTTCTGGACTCATCCACCTCTCTGAAGATGTCTCACAGGAACTCCTTCTCCAGGAGTTGGGCTTTGATCTGTGTGGGTTTGTTCCAGCTCAGAGTAGGCTGTGATCTCTGAGACGTAGGAGAAGCACACAAAACAGTCCAGGCAGCACTTTGAAGTGTCCTTAGTGGTGGAACTGGAGAACTGGGAGGGACTGCAGTCTCCAGGAGTCACTGTCTCCCTCCTGAGCAGCGCCTGGCAGCTGCAGCTTTTCATTTGCACGTTGTTCCCACCACAACAGCTTCAGCTTGAAGTCATGGGGATGCACAGTGCCATGACCAATCTGGTTTAAAGGGGGATGCCTGAAGGGTGTGTCATAGGAAGAGTATAGAATTTGAAAGGAGAAATGTGTTTGTATCCAAAGTGTTGACAAGATAGTGGCAGAGAAAATAGAAGCTGTGTGTTTGGGGCATGAGTGCCCATGCTGTGGAAAGTGCTGGAAAACCCCACCTCAGTGGAGCCCTGCCCTTGGTGTGGCTGCAGTTGCCTTGTTCCGCTCTGTTTACTCTTAGGGATCCCAGCACAGTGACTCTTGTGCCTTAGGGATACTTGTATCCTTTGGGATTTAGACATCCAGAGGGTTTAGATGATCCAGATTCTGAAGCAGCTCTCTGAAGCCTGTGTGTAAATCCAGCTTTGCAGCAGGATTTCTCAAGCAAACTAAGAAAAAACTGCACCTTCTTCATTTGTGACCTGACTGAAGTAAATGCAAATTGATCACGTTCCCTCTCTCTTGCCAGCTGCATGGATTGTCTTTGACCCTTGGGAAAGATACCTGCAAAAGCCAGAGGTTTAATTAGGTGAGGTTTGTAGCAAATGGAACCTCTCTGTCTGTCCAGATATTTCACAGCTCTGGGACAGGCATCTTTGCTCTCTTCTGTGTTTCTACGGGGCCTGCTATGCTGTGAAGACAGTGGAGGCACTTAGATGTGCTCTCTAATACCAATATCTGGGCCTAATGCCTGCTGCTATTGCCAGCTTTCCAAACAGAGGACAGCTCCTTGTTTGCAGAGCACAGTCTAAGTATTGCCTATTTTTTCAGTGATTACTTAGTGAATTTTGGGTCAAGGCCATAAAGGTACGGTCGCACAGCAGCATCAAGGCAAGCTGCCTTGGAGTGTGGGAAGTTTAGCTGAGCTCTGCTGCACAGTCAGCGTAACTATTGACAAGATAATTTGTGACAATATTATATACTGGGGGTTGGTGATGTTTAGAGTAGGAGCTCAAGCTGCCCTGGACTGTATTAACCATGTTAAAAACAGATTAAGTAAAAAGGAGAGTAGGATTATTTTTCTTCAATGTCTGTTTTCCTTCCTTTAAAGGTTTGAATGTCAGGAGGTTGCTGCTGCAGCCTCGGAATGCTGTGGAGATGGTGTTTTGTTAATACAGATCTTGATGGGAGTAGAAGTGGACTGTGCATGTGAGCAGCTAATGCTGAGGCACAGAAATGAACTGGCAGAAGGCTGCTTTACTTCTTAGGCAAATAAAAATATGCTGTGTAATTCAGTGGGCTGGGAGGCGTGAGTCTGGGCTCTTTTGTGGCATTTCTGTGGGAAATCTGGAAAGCGTCGCCTGTGATTTGCGCTGTGGGGAGCAGAGCTCGGCTATTTTTGGGAACTGCTATTCCTGACTGGTGTGAGTTCTGCTGTAACAGCAAGCACGTCATTTAGTTCTTGTGTCTCCATATCCCCAAACAATCAAGTTTCAGACCATTATAAGCCAAGCTGCCTCTCACTCTCAGGGATTACATGGAAATGACTTTGTGTAGTTAAATCGGAAAGTCACGGATATCTTCTGAGCCATTTCAATTGTTCAGTTTCAGCTGGGATTTGCTTACCTGGCCGAGCGTGGCTGCTTCTTGCAGCAGCTATGGGCTTTGTCAGAGCATCAGAAAGCTGTGAAGGTTTTAGGTCCTCACACAGCCATACAACATCCACAGGCTTTAGTGAGCGTAACCCATTTAGGAATAAAATGCAGCCTGCTCCCTGTCCAGCCTGGGTGTGGAGAAGGCCCTTTTCCTGCAGGAAAGCTGCACAGCTTGTTTAACATGTAAGTGCTGTGGCTCTTGCTGACAGGTTCAGCTGATCTTTTCATCCGAGGTCTCTTGCTCTGTGCCAGCTTTTCCTTCTTGTCCCATGCACAGATTAAATTGCTCTTTTTTCCATAACAGGAGAATGCAGGTCTGGAGGAGCCGTGGCGCTACAGGAGGGGGGAAGGCGAGGTGAAGGCTGCAGAGCTGGGAAGGCTAATGGGATTTTTCACTCCATCACACAGGTTCAGTGCCATCTGCTGTGCTGCTGCCGTGCCCAGGACACCGCCTGACGCTCCCCGAGCGCCCGCGTGGAGCCCCCCGAGGCCGAGGGACCCCGACGCTGCCGGCGTGGTCAATGGCCACGGGCCCCCGGCTGCCAGAGCCCCCCCGCAGCAGCACAGAGGGATCATGGGGATGTTTGCGGCCAAAGCAGCAGCCAAGGCCCAGGACGCGCCTCGGGAGACCAAGGCAGAGGCCAAGGAGGCCCCAGGTGTAAGTTACCTCAGACCCCCCGGGTTGGTGGCTTTAATGATCCGCTCGCACGCCACCTCAGTGACCTCAGCGCCCCCTGCGCTGCTCCTGGTGCCAAGCCCACGTCCCCCTGGGAGCGCTCAGTGACCCTCTGTAAGTGTTTAACTGTGTGCAGTCACCTGGGCAGAAAGGCCTCGTGCCACGCTCTGGAGCTCTCCACCAGAGCGCATTTGCCGTAACCTTGGCATTCCCAAGGAGCCGGATCTCCGGCAAGCGTTAACCAGCAGAGCTGCCCTATGGAGACAATTGTTCCGTTGTCTCCAGCTGTCCCAATGTACACACCAGCTGAGGACCTTGCTGGCTCCATTGTGCTTAAAAGGATTTGTTTTGAGCAATAAGTGAAACGTGAGAAGCCCAGGTCTTAACAGTATCAAGGTGTTTAAACTTGGTTGTGAGGGAAGTTTCAGAGCTTGACCTGTGCACGACTAAATTGTTTATCTTCTCGACTGCTGTTTTTCCAGAGCAGGATTATGTTTTCATTTTAATTAGTATAACTGTTTTAAAAGCAATGTGGCCAGAAAAATGGGTGTTAAAATGGAAGCACTCCCTGCAGACAGGTTGGTCTTTTGATAACAGCTGAGTACGTTTCAGTTCCCGTTTTTTGATTTTTATAGGGAGTTTAGAACTGGTGAAGTCTGCGTGTTTTGGGAACTTTAGTGTCTGGCTGCCTTTTATTTGCATGAAAATAAGTTGGATTAGGAGGCTGCACTTTCTTTGGTGGCGTGTGTGGGTGTGATTTCTCACTTTGGTGACTGCATTGGTGCAACAGAGCAGTGATACTTCCTTGCAAACAGCCTACGTGCCAGAGGAGCTGGATGAAGCCTTCCTGGTTTTGGCCAGTCCTGGTTCTTTCCTCTGTTTGCTGCTGTGAATTGAGGCACTGATGGTTTGCAAAAATAGCAGTTCTTTCCTGGGAGCTGACCCTAGTCCCAAGCACCTATTTCAATAGTACTGTAAGCCATCAGATGGGAATGTGCTCCAGTCAGATCTGTAGGCCTTAGTAACTTCCTCTGGCTTCTCTGATGAATGTAGTGTCTAGTGAGTGTCTTCAAATTCTCCAAAACAGAGAACTTGCTAAAATCTAAGTCAGTGGGAACAAATGCTATCTATTATTTCACTTGTCCAGAAGCAGTGCTGTGCATCTTGAGGGCTGGGAGCAGTTCCTGTGCTTATTCCTCTTTTTGCTTCCAGGTGTCTGCAGCAAGCAGCAAGCCACTGATCAAGAACAACATCATGAACAATTTCTTTGGAAAAGCTGCTATGAGTAAGTGCTTGTCTCTTTTCAGAGGCCATCGTGGTCGGGGAACAGCCTGTTGTAGTTAAAAGGAAACAGACAAAAAAAACCCTAAAACCTAAACCTGAGGGTTATTTGAAGTTTCTTTTTTTAAAAAAGTGTAATTTATTTAAGCTGGGTAGAAATTAAAAAATATTCAGTAGATTCAAGTGTTTTGTACTAGAGCCATGATGGGAGGCATACAGAAAGGAGCAGAACTCTTCCTCCCCATCCCCACTCCATAAAACTCATTGGATTTTCTTTATATCTCCTTTTTCCTAATAGTTTTCCATTCTTTCTTCTGCTCTTTTGAACTCAGAGGGGTTAATGTTTTTGCACACAACTTTTAAAGCAAAAAATTAAGAGTTTTCAGTGGAATTTTTTAGACAAAAAGCTTGCTGGAGTGAGATCAATTAGAATGACATATTTGAGCAGACTAACCCAGGAAGGATTTTTAGTGCAGAAGAAATCTGATTTAAAGTGAGTTCTCCTGGCTGGAAGATCAGCTATTGGTGAGATGTTTGCCAAAACCTGTGTTGCAGGGCATGTTAATGGTGCTTGCTTTGCATCACACAGCTCTGAGGAGCCCATTGTTGGTTTTAGGGTTAATTTCTTTCCTGAAAACTGAAGGACTGATAAATAGAGAGTAAAAATAAGGGGTGGCCTTTCTCTTGGAGCAGAGGTTTGGACTAGATGGCCTCTGCAGTCCCTTCTGAATTATCCAAGTCTAAAGAAACTATGCTGAAGCTTTTAGATATTATAATATTGCAAAAGGACTGTGGGACCTGCTTCAAAGATTCCCTTATAACAGTGAGTACAAGAGGCTTCAAAGAGAAATTTTGGGAGAGAGTAAACAGCAGAGTTCACTTTCTAACAGACATCTGTTAGAGTTTGCAGGGGACAGTTCCAGCACTGAGCAGACAAAGCACAGCCCTGCTGGGACTCTTTTGAGTCCCTGTTTTGGTGAGACTGAGGGAGCTGAGGACACTCAGCCTAAGGACAGTCACTACAGTTAACTGGAGTAAACTCTAAAGGTCTGAGAAGAGCCCTAGACCAAAGCTCATGTGCTGGAAACCCGAAGTGGCATGGTCAAGGTGACCCAGCGGTGATGGGGAAGGATTTGTGGATGTGTTTCCATCATTTCCAAGGGGCTTCCCTTCTCTGCTGAGTCCTGTCAGGGAACCCATCGAGGAAACTTGTGAGGTGGCTGCAGAGAAGGAGCAAACTGAGCAGAACTGGAAATGATTATGTGTCTGCAAGGGAGGCTGGGATTCCAGGAGTAAGATTTATTCCCTACGTGCATGTCTCTCCTGGCTTCAAAGCTTCCACCATTGCCAGAAACGCCTGAGTTAACAGCAGTGGGGTCCTTGGCCTTTCTGCTGTTGATCGTAAATAAGAGAGCTCTTTGCCCTTGCCCAGGGAAGCAGCCAGCCTGTTTTCCCAGCACTCCCAGAAAGGCCTTGGCACGATGATGTGGCCCTCCCAGCAGCCTCTGACCCCACTGATGATCTTCTGCCACTGCCTCCCAGTCCTCTTCCACAGAGTTTGAACTGCTGCAGCACACATGGCTTGACATAAGGAGCAGGAGAACCATGGAAAATCACCTAGAAATTTCAGCATGCCCTTCTTTTTCCCGTGTCTGATACAGCTTGGCCAATCTAGACCCCTAAATACATGATGGGTAGTGTTGTGCGTGTTCTTGGTGCACAGAGCTAGCCAGCTGCTTTGTAAGTTGTCATTCCAACTGAATGCCCACTGTTTGTTCTTTTTGAATGGTTTCTTCACAGATAAACTCAAAGCCAACGCTGTGCCTGAGCAGCCAAAGGAGGAGAAAGAAGCAGTGAAGCCTTCAGTTGCTGTAGCAGAACCAGAGTTGTCTCCTAGTGCTGTAGCAGAGAAACCTGGGAAGAAGACAGAGCCTGCTAGAGCTCAGCAAAAGGACAAGAAAAGGTGGGTCATGTCTTTCAGGTCCCTGTGAACCTGCCTGGGGACAGCCTGCTTGGAGCTGGCTGGTCATACAGTGCTGGCTCACCTCCTCTTTCCATCTACTAAATCGTGTTAAATTTATCTCTCAAGATTTTTTCCTGGTGTTTCTTTTCCATCTGCTGCTGTGGGTGCCTCGGGGCCGTGGTGCCACTGCCTGTGGGAGGGGACATGGCCCAGGTTGTCCTCGGTGGGAGGGGAGGGCTTTCCATGAGAGGGCTTTCCATGAGACAGCCTCCCACTGTGAGCAGCCGCGGGAGAGACCCCGCAGGCCGCGCGGGGAGGGCTGGCAGCAGCACCTGTCCTGCAGGGAAGGGGGGATCTTCCCAAGCTTGTACGTACACAGCTTGCAGCACAAAGTTGTGCTTGTTGATCTCCGTAGCTCATGTAGGGCTGCTTTCAATGCCACTGGTTTACTTTGGGCTGAGGCTCCGAGTTAATTTTAAGTTCAGCCCTTTGTGTTTAATCCAACCCAAACTGACAGAGACAAAGAATCACTACAGTCTGATGGCTCTCCGGTGGCCTATGAGTAATTAATTGGTGGTCTCAATCCATTTCTAACTGAAGAGGTAAGCACACCACCCAGCCCACCATCGCAGTCAGCACTAACTGCTTGTCTTATTGATAGTCTTGTCCAAGAAGCCAAGGGCCTGGAGGTGTTGGCAGCGTGGAGTTGGGAAGGCCACTTGGGCTGTCCCAGCTCTTTGAGGATACGTGGGCCTTTAGCCTCCAGGCTTGTTCGTCTGACACGTCTCGCCAACATTAAAAAGAAAGAAGCTATTTTATTTTTCCAGTAGTCTTTAAAAATGGCTCCAGGATTCTGAGACACTACCTCATAGTCAGTCAGTGGCAAGCAGTCTGTCAAAAGAGCTTCTGAGTGATGCTTTTGGGGACACTGGGAGCCTGAGCTCAAGAGACAAGATGAGAAATAGGCTCTTGCCAGGCTGCTGTGGCCAAGCAAGGTGAGGTACTGGGCTGAACTGCTGAGGGGCTAAAGAAATCCTCCTTGTTTTGGAGAGCTGGATATGGGGAAGGATGAGAGGCCTGGAAATGCTCGTGCACCTATGCCTGGTTGTGCAGTGAGTGTGCGGTGCTCATGTTTTTATGAGGCATCTGATTTCCTTCCTTGAGGAATGTGCTCGTCCAAATGCACGTGATGCTTTCACACACACGAGAGATAATGGGTGTTCATTCCCCTTTTTTTCCCTTTGCTTCCTGTGGCAGTAAAATGAAGAGAACGGATAGGTCAGATGACGAGGAAGAAAGAGATCCTGAAAATGTCAAGAAAAAGAGGAAGCGAATCAAACAACTTGAGTCTGACAGCAGTGATGAGGAAGGTAAAAAGATCTGTAAACAATCCGATTTCCTGATTTCCAAAACATTACTCTCCAAATCTGCTGGTCAGTGATTGAGGGAATAGTTTAAAGGACTAAAGACCATAGAAATGGCTGTACCCTAAGCTTTCTGTTTATCTTTATGCTGCAAGCACTTGGGCACAGAGTTGAGACGTCTCAAAACAAAGATTCAGTCTTTGTTTCAGCTGTCTCCTCACCAAGTGTGCTGCCAGTGGTTCCCAAATCTCTTGTGAAAGACAGCTTGTAGGACTGGTCAGAACCAGTTCATGTGGGGAGGAAACACAAGTGGCCTCCCTCTCCTCACAGGGTCATTTTTAGTATCTTTATTGTGTCTGTTTGTAGAAGGGGTTTGGAAGACAGTGTTGGAAGCAAGACATCCAAAAAGAAGAGATCACAGGGAGGTTGGAGGCAAAGCAGTTGCGCCGTATCCGATGCAACTCTGCGTCTCTTCGGAGGCTGTGACAGGAGTGGGGTGCCCAAAACATTGCAGCATTTGGGCTCATAATGAGGAACAGCAGGGCTGGATCCCAAAGAATTTGGATAATTGAGGTGACAAATATAGATAACTGGAAAATAAATTGGAATTGAGCTTGAGAGCACGTGCTAAATGGAGCAGTTATCCAGCAAGCTGCTCAGGAAAAGAACTTGGGGATCATTATGGACGAGTGATTGAAACCACTAGTTTGGTGTAGAGCTCCAGTGACAGAAGGTGGAACAGCAAATGGGGGTGTATTGGTGAGGAGGTGGAGTCCCTTGGGAGGGCCAGAGTTGATTCCTCATTTAGAGTGGCTGGCACATGGGAAACAACCAGGACATCAGGGAGATCTGCAGTGCCAGGGAGGGGTGGCTGCTGTTGGTATCTTGGCAATATCTGTGCCACCTCTGTGCCTGTTTTCACAGTTTCCCTGCTGCCCACATAATTTCAAATGGTCTTTGTCATTAGGTATGTATCACTTCTTAGACTATTCCACAGGATGATAAATCTCTCACGAAGCTGTTCTTTGTGATCAGCCTTAATTCCATCACATTCCAGTGTGAAGCTCCTTGTTTGGGTATAAAATATATATACATGTATATGCACACTCTTTGATGTTTATTTCTTTAGATGTTTGTCTTTCCATTTCCTCATCACTCCCCTACTGACAAGCTGAGTTGTTTAGCTCTGAGGAGGGAATTTTCAAATCAGCCCATCCTTGCTTGGCTGCAATCTCTCAGGTCCTCCACATCCTGTGAGTGAGATCAGGCAGGAGTTTAGGATGTTGGAACTCTCTGGTCTCCTATGGGATACTTGCATGACCTCAGCAAGTGTTTAACCATTCATGCTTTTGAATGGGATGCTTCCTGGTTTCATTTATTCCAAGGTTTATATAGTCTTTAGTGACCAGGGATGGAACCTGAGGAATGGCTGGAGCTGTCAGGGCAGGTCTAGGTTGGATATTAGGGAAAAGTTCTTCCCCTAGAAGGTGGTCAGGCACTGAGGAGGTTTTTTGTCACTGCTGTTGCTGCTCCTGCATCAGAACCCTCTTTGTTCTACATTTCTTTGTGTTGTGCGTTAGAATTGTAAATTTATGCAAATTACAGCACATGTATACAAATTTGGCTATCACTCAGTTTGCCCTTTCAAAAGAGAAAATGAGAATTGAGAGAACTCAATCCTTTGGTCCTGCTGCTTGGCCTTCTAAATCCAACCAGATGAGAGAAGATAGATTTGAGTTGTTTGGAATATTTCTAATGAGTCCAAACTGGTAATATTATATTCCTTATTGAAGCAGAAGACTGAATTGGATGAAAAAACCCCAATTATATATATATATATATATATATATATTTTGCAGCTGGAGTTCAAGAGCATCTGTCCTTGGAAAGGTTGGAAACAGGTTCCTCTAGAGAGCAGGGGCAACTTGAATCACCAGCATCAGTGCCAAAATGGGGTGTGGAGTGACAGGTACACTTAGCAAGGTTTTGTGGGTGTGAAACTCAGCCTGCATGGCTGATGTGGAGGCTTATGGGCAATTCTGTGTCAGGCCAGGTCTTGTGCCTAGTTCTATATTAGTCTGCTCTTGAGGTCCTAAAAGTAGTCCTAAATAAGCTCTCCTTACACCAGCATCAGCACATTGTACCACGCAGGAAAGGCAGAGAGGGCATAAGGCACAATCCTCTCCATTTAAATGATTTTTCATTAAAAAGTTATATTGGTATGAGGGTTCCTTAGTCACTGCGGGTTGTTTTGCTTCCAGTGCCAGGATAAACTCCACAAATGTGCCCACAGAGGACAGGAGGTTTGGCAGCCTCAGCTGTACCAACACAGGCAGCGTTTCGCAGTGTTGACAAGTGTTTTACAGCCACTTTGGAGGGTGATTTCAGTGGCACTGTGACCTACAAACTCCATGGGTTTTGGAGAGCCACAGCAGAAGCACTAAAGCTTCTCACAGTTTTTCCAGGCAGGGTCAGAGCAAACCAAACAAAGCCAGGATTTACATCTTTGGTCCATCCAGTTGCCCAACTTGTATCTATTTCATGCAGCTGTTGCTGTTGAGCAAACTGTGGGCAGCAGCTAGGGGTTGACTCAGGAGTTATCACATATCAGAGAGCTGTGTTGGCTCACAGAAGAGGATAATAAAGTAATAAAAGAGCTTGATAGTAGTCCTAAACGCTCTGACGTGGGGAGAAGGTGCCTTCTGCCTGCCAGAACCTGGGGGAAATTGTTTGAAGGAAGCTGAAAAAGGCCCAAATTTTCCCCAAGGAACCTAGTGGAGCTGGCACACTGACAATGCCTTCAGCAGCCTCTGCTTGAACATGGCGGAGGCTTTTCACCAGGCTGGTTTTCAACCCTCTTAGCTTGTCCTCTCCTGAAGATAACTTCCAAGGGCTGAGGCCATGCTGGGCAGTCTGTGGAGGCCTGAGCCCATGGTTGAGACTGGGATAAACCCTGGGAGTTGTGAGCTCCCCGCAGCCCCTCGGCACCCCGGCACTTCCACCTGGGAGCAGAGCTGTTGCTTGGCTCTGTCCTCCCAGCACTGCCAGCCCCGGCCCAGGAGCAAGGTGAAGCCCCAGGCCCGTTATCCCACTGTGTTTGCCTTCCCCTGCCTCCTCACTGCAGTAGGTGGGAGGAGTGTGATTTATTCCTGGGCCTTGGCGGCCGAGAGCTCCCCTGGAGCCGTGGGTGAGCCCCGGAGGTCAGCTGGCCGCGTGCTGGCAGCGCGGAGCTCCTCACTCTGGCCTGATCCCTCGGGACAGCTCCGTGGCCGGCTCCGTGTTGGGATGAGGGCTTCCAGAGGAGCCAGGCAGGCACTGCCTGCTCCAGCCACCACATCCCTGTTGAGGTGAAGCAATAGGTCACAGCAGCAGCTTGTTCCCCCACGTCCGAGGGCTTGCGTGGCAGCGTTTCTCACTTGGATCTCCTGGAGCTCTGTCCTCCTGCCAGCCCCACGGGAGGGTGACCCTGCCTTGCTCGCTGGTCTAAAGCCCTGCCTGTCTCACTTTGATGTTGCTGGTAGAGGCTCCAGAGCTCACTTTGCTCCGTACAAATGTGTGAAGGTGTCCCTGACTGGTTTGATCAGTTTTGGCATTGAAGAGAGTCCGTTGAACCCAGAGGAGAGCAAGGAGATGCAACAGTGAGAAAATCAGCTTCATTTTTTGCAGTGGTTTGGGTTTTGTGGGTTTTTTTGATTTGCCTTTTTTTTTTTTTTTTAAACAAAAGTTTGAGATGTCCCTTAACAATCTTTTAGGATGTGTGATAGTGTACTGCACTTAATTCTTGGCTTAAGCTAATAGCATGGATTGTTTAGGATGTGTAGCATCACCAGTGAAGCAACAACTGTTTTACCATACCATGCCTCCTTTAATTTCTAAACAAATTACAGTCACTCTTTTTAACAAGTAAGTGAAATGTATATATAGCTAAAACCTGCCAGTTTCTGTGCCTGGTTTTAAAGTTTCCCTAGGTGAAACAGATTTTTTTGGCTTACCAAAAATCCCCAGCGCACTTCTCCTGTCCTGTCTCACCCTCCCTCCTTTGGGAATTGCAGCGTGTAGCATTGGACCTGCGTGCCATCAAGGTGTTCTTCTTCTTGGCAGGTGCCCCGCCGTCCCCCACACCCGAGGAAGAGAGAGCTCCATCTCCACCAGCTGTACCTGCTCTGAAAGCTGAACTGGAGCCTGCATCCACGGAGGTGAGAGCAGATTAGAGCGATTGACTGCCAGCAGTGAACTCCTGGTTTCTCACAATGCTGCCGTGTCCAACAGGGCTCCGCTGCAGGGAGGAAGAGGAAGCGGAAGCGTGTGCTGAAATCCAAGATGTTTATTGATGAAGAGGAAGGCTGCATGGGTAAGCCTGGCTGTGCCCTGTGCTCACTGCAGCTCGCTTTATTGGCCCTTTTAACAGGCCAGCCTCTCTCAGGCTTAGGAAGAGGTTCACAGCATCAGTTAGTTATCCCACATGGAACTCCTGCTCCCAGACTGAGGTAACTGTGCCTCTGATGAAGGTCTGGGTAGGGGGTCAAAGCTGTAGCTGAATCCTTACCATTTTTTGATTATTTATAGATTTTCCTTCAGGTTTTTTCCCTTTCTTCCTGCTGTCATGATTAGCGCCTTCATTTACTCTCCTCTCCAAAGCTGCAAACTTTTAAAGATGGTACAGAAAGAGATTCAGGCTTTGGGATAAATTCTGGCTGAGATTACTCTTTTTTTTTTTTTTTTTCTTTGAGGATAAATTCAGAGCTGTGCAGAACTTGATTATATGTTAAAGAAACTTACAGTATCCCAGATAAACAGGGAATAAGTTGGGGCTTAAATACTTCATAGGGTTTCTGTTTCTGATAAGGGTGGCTCTGCTTTCAGAAGGGAAGAGAGTCCCTACAGAAGTCCTGAGAGACAGAGGCTTTGAATTCCAGCCTGAGTGGACTCTGCTTCCTCCTGTGACCTGGAGAAAGCTGTGTAACACCACTGTATTTGTTTCCTCCATTTCCTTCATGACACTGAAGTAGAGATGCAAACCTTGAGAATACCTTGGTTTGGGTTTTGTTTTGGGGGTTCTTTTGGAGGCTTTAAACACTTAGGAGCCTGGCATGTTTTTTGTAATGCTGTTGTCAGCCCAGCTGTGTGGGACGCTTCCTTCTGCAGCCTGGCTGGGCTGAGGGGATGCCAGTGGAGCTCAGGCCGTGCTGGGGAGGGTGTGGAGCTGTTGCCAGCTCTCCATGCCGTGGTGCTGGGCACGGAGAGACCCGGGCATTCCTGGCCCAGCTCCGGAGCCGCGCGGCCCGGACTCGGCCTGCGCCTGTCTGCAGAGCTGCATCTTCTGCTTCCCATTAACTTGCTGTGTCTCCCTTAAAGAAACACAGAGCTGCAGCTCTCAGCAACTGGCTGCACTGAGACTGAGATCCCAAGTACTGCATTCTTGTCCAAGAGTTGGACTTGCACAGAGTTACCGACAGCTTTGGCTGATTACCTTGTGGGGTGTTTTGCTCTTCCATCCCAGACAGGGCCATTAAAACACTTGGAAGGAAAATGGAACAAAATAGCAGTGGATGGGGAGTTGATTTGTACAAACTCTGCATCCAGAGCACAGGAATATCTCTTCCAAGCTCAGCTGGGAATACTGCCTTTCTTTCCCTGCTCCTCACCTCCACAGGGCTTCATAGTCCCTTGGAAATCCAGACTCTTGATTTTACAGTTCAAATCCATTTTATGAAAAGGGAATACAAGGCCCTTTTGTGCCCTTGGGAGACAGATCCTGTGGGATAGAGAGAGGGATGGAGCTGGGATACTGAGGAACTGGTAGGGAGGAGATGCTGCTTTCTCTACTACAAATCCCCCAGCCTTGTGCAGGACTTGCTGTCCAGTTATTGTCCAGTTTCTCTCCTCCCTTCCATTCCCCACATTTTTTATGCACAGCTTAATAATTTAAAGACTAAATAACTTTCAGATCTCCCGGGCTAATGTCAATTTTAGTTATTCTTTGAAATGTAGGGGTTTTTTCCCCTCTCCCTGCTGTCTTTATTTTTAAACAAATGCTAGATTTTAAGAGATGTTAAATCCTAACATTAGACTGAAGCTGTATTTTATATTTCTCTACAATTTTAAGTGATGGTTTTCACAATAGCTGCAATAGCAAGGAATTGGTGTCAAAAAGCAGAAGTAATTTAGGGATTAGCCCTGAGGGAAATTGAGCAATTAAAGTGTGTGTGGAGTTAAGCCCGTGGCACATTCCTAGGCATCAACAGAAATCCATGGATTGAGGGCCTGCTCTTAGCCTCTAGTAAAGGGGAATTATTGAGGTTTAAGCTTGTGTGTTTCTACCTTGCACTTTCTAAAGCTTCAAAAGACACACATGGGCTTGGAGATTGGGATATCAACGTGTGCATTGGAGGGAAATTCATGTTACGGCCTTTTAGAGCTCTCATCATTTGAGCCACTGATTTAGAGAGTCTGGCTATGAGTAGGGCATCAGTATCTGCGTACCTATAGGTGCTGCAAATACAGACTTCTGGAGTTCAGCTGAGATTGCAGCCAAAGAAAGTTGATCTGAGCTGCATTGCTACCACTGAGGGGGTTAACTGCACGCTTCGGGAGTTCCCAGCGGTTCCTGACAGGGCTGACAACAGGATAAGGTTTTTAAGTTCCACAGTGGTCTGTGGAAGCTGCTCCCTGAAAAGCCTGTTGCCTCTGAAGGGAGATTGCTTGGTTTGCAGTCCCTGTTTGAGGTTCTGCTAGTGCTGCCCAGGAGGATTTCATAGCATTCCTCTTCCCAGTCTCTGGTGACGTAGGAAGCCTTATTTAATTTGATGCATTAATACAAGTGAAAGCCAGTTTCCCAGAAGAAGGGAAGTTAAGACATCTGTTTAAAAGAGTACAGTTGCTAAAGAAAAATGGCTTACTAGAAGAATCCCAGAGCACTGCTGGGAAAGCTGATATAACAACATTTACTGGGATCTGACGGTGGCTTTCATCAGCAGAGCTGACTCCAGTTTAATTTCCGTGAGCGTTGTTTTATATCCCTGGGCTTTCCGTGGCCGGACGCTGACAGCAGTGAGCTGGCAATCCCCTTCAGGCAGAGTCCCTGATTGCAGACACGGCTTTGGGTTGATTTCTTAGAAAGGATTTCTTTATATTTACCCTCTTTGGCCACGTCTGTGGAAAGAAGCTGCCCCAAAGGGTTTGTGCTCCTTGAGATTGATGGTGTCTCCTTTGCTCTTCCCTAACTGTCCAATGTGCGGTGAGAGCAGCTTGGGGATGTCTCTAGGTTGTCCTGCCTGGATTTTTGGACGATCTGATTGCTTTGGCCCCTGTGGAAATTGGACCAGGTCAGAATAGTGGTGTTTAGCCATAAAGTAGATGTTCCGTTGTCTAATGCTGCTTCAGATTCATCGCTTTCTGATGGCTGCTTGTCAGCCTTTGCCATAGGAATTAGAATCTCAGGATCACTGCAGCTGGAAAAGCCCTGTTAGGTCATTGACTCCAGCTGTTCCCCCAGCACTGCCAAGGTGACACTGGCCCATGTCCCCAGGTGCCACATCCACACAGCTTTAAATTCCTGCAGGGATGAGGACTCCACCACTACCCTGGGCAGCTCTGCCAGGGCTGGACAGCCCTTTTAAGGAAAGAATTTTCCCTAATACCCAACACCTTGGCACAACTGAGGCCATTTCCTAGCACTTAACCTTGAGCAGTGGACTTAATTCCTGTGTCTGACGTGCTCCTTGAACCCAAAACGTTCCTTTCCATGAGTGCAGTGGGAAGGCTGCAGTGAGAAGGTCTTTGGTACAAAGATGGCTTAACCATCACCGTCCTCTGCTCCCTTCCCTCTTCTTTCCACCAGTGACTGAGAAGGTTTACGAGAGTGAATCCTGCACAGACAGCGAGGATGAATTCCCCAAGCCCAAGGCACCAGCTCCACACAAACAGCCCCTGCTGCCCACGAAGAGAGAACCAAAGGAAGAAAGGAAGAACCCGAAGAAAGGGGCAGCTCCTGCCAACAGAGCCAACAAACAGGTCTCCATCATGGGCTTTTTCCAGAAGAAATGAACTGGGTCTATCTCCCCATCCTCTTGGCAGCTTGGGAGCGTTGCTCCCTTGTTTCGTGGGGCTCTCTGCAGGCTGCTGCTGCCTGTGGAGGCCAACATGCAAGCCCTGGTTACGCAAGGTGTCGTGCTTACTGTGTAAGGAAGCCCTCTGAACTAGATTTTGTATCAGAGAAAAGTTTTTATTTGTTACTGCAATAATTCCGGTCATCTTCATTAAGCGGTGTGGGAACTGCCAGCTAGAAGCAACATCTTGAGGAACTCTTGAAAGGCTGTTAAATCTGTTCACATGAAATTGTGTTTTTTGTAATCACCCCTTTGGTGCTAAGTTAGGAGAGGAGTTGTGGCATTTTCCTCCCCTCTTTGTACACCCTCAGCTCTTCAGATCGATCCAGATGGTCACGTGGGGTAGAAGCTGTAATGTAGCAGATCTTCAGGCACAGACACAAATATTGAACATCTGCTTCAGCTCTAACTGAATGAAATGTGCTTCGTTTTCCCCCTAAGACTGGTAAATGATTTTTGCTCTGCCTTTCATAATCTTTTTTTGGACAAAGCAGTGCATATAAAATTCTCTTGCTCTTTTCTTCCTTGAACGTATCCTCTGTAACTTTCTCAGATGCCTAATTATAGACTGGGACACTGTTGGTGTTCTGTCTTTACAAAAACATCCTTGAGGCTTCCCACCCAATTGGCTCTGGAGTAGCTGGGGGAAGGCTTTGCTGGTATTGAGAAAGAACTGGATCTTTAGCCTTGGAGGCCAGTGAGTCAGAGGGCAGGGTGATTAGAGGGCACTGCTGATAACACCAGGCAGGTATGGGGGAGCAGTGCAGCTGCACTGGTAGGTGTTGGGTTGCCTGAAGGTTTTTTTACAGACATAAACCAGGCAAGAGAAAAATTTTCCCTTGGACATCTCCTCATCTGCCTGCTGAAGGAAGAGTGGCTCATGGTCCTGAAGAACCTGTTACAGGAGAGGAATAGAGCACAGCAATCCTGTGAACCAGGAGGGAGCTCTTGCTGTGGGCCTCCTGCTTGGCTGCTGCTAAGGCTGATAGATGGAAAAGATTTCCCAGAGGGGCTGAGGCCGAGCACTCCTGAAGCTGGGGCTGGTGAGTGCTCCCAGACAGGGGCTGGTGTTGTCAGTGCCTGGTTGAGAGGAGCTGCTGCATCCCAGCAGCATTCCTGGGTTTGTGCCTGTGCTGTGGCCTGGGAAGAGAATGAACAACCTTATTGTGCTTTAATGAGGTTTAAATGTTGAGAGAAAAACCCACCCTGCTGCAGTGGTTCTTTTGTTCTTGGTAGAGTTGAGGGGGTGCTTTTAAAGGTAACAATAAGTAACAAATCCCATTTAAACACAGGTTGTGTTGTTTTTGTTTTGTTTTCATTTGTCCTTATTCATTAAATAATGTGTTAAATCCTGATTTCCAAGGGTTGTGATATTTGACTGCATGGAAGTCAAAGACATTTCCCTGGTGAAATGGGTGAAGATTTCTTCCATCAAAACCAGGGCTGGAAGCTTTCAACTGTGTGGGTTTGGGCATCTGAAAGCTCGAAATGCCAGGATTTGTGTTGAATTTGGGCCCCTGGAGTGTCATTCCTGTGGCAGAGGGACAGGACGGGGTGTCCTGGTGCTCCTGCTCCTCACCTCTGCCGTGGTCTCGCTGGAGCTCCCGGCTCCACCCCGACTCCTGTAACCAGATCAACGTCATACGGCACTTCCTCAGGAAAATGACTTAATGTCTGCAGGAGCAGGACCCGGGAGAACTTCACACTTCCAAAAATCATGATCTCATATTCCCCACTCCCACACTCCAGGGGCTGCCAGCCCCAGGGGGGCTTCAGGTCCCTGGATGCCCCCTTGGCCGAGTCTGGAGTGTCCCCAGGCCGTGCCTGGGAGCAAGGAATTGGGGCTGGAGAGAGGGAGAAGACTCCCTTGTGGGTGGGGGTCACTCCTTTGGCACCCAGGGGCTGGAGGGGAGAATGTCCTGGTGCCAGCTCTGGCTGTTGGAGCATGGAGCACATCTCCTGCCTCAGGACAAGGTACTGGTGGGGCTCAGGGCCCAAAGGCTCCTCCTGGAGGTGCAGCAGTCTTTCTACCTGTGCATGTGTCATTTATAGCTGGAGATACAAATCCAGGGGGATCTGCTCTGCTCTTCCCCCTATATCTCCCTTCCCACCACATTTACACCCTCGGAAGAGCCTCGGGAGAGGCAGTGGGAGAGGTTCACTCAATGCAGTGCAGTTTATAGCGTTTCTTTTCTCCAAAGAGCCTTATTTCAGGCAGAGGGATCTTCATCCTTGTTTTCCAGGTGCACTGAGGAGTTGCACTGTCAGACACCCCAGGATTGTTGGACAAGGTGCTTCTGAACCAGCAGGAAGTGCTGCTCTAAGGGATGCAAAAGCCCCATGCTTTGTTCAGAGACGGCTGAGCTGATTTATGACCCTCCTTCCCAGAGGGCAAGGCCTGCTGGGCAGAGCCCTCCCGCTGGGGCATGGGGCAGCTGGGAGGGAGCAGCGGGAGGGGGCTGAGGAAGGATGGCTGGGCTGGGCAGGAGGGTGTCCCGGCAGCCTGCTGGGAATTGTTTTGCTCTCCCAACAGGCGATGCCAGCTCGGCCGCAGACACTGGAGCAGGGAACAGCAGGGCCTTATAAGGAAGCAAAATGCGGCTCAGCCATTCCGAGGGGCAGCGGGACCTGCCAGGGCTGGGCCTCGGCGCGGGGACACGGACACAGAGTCAGTACGTTGGGAAACCCCTGCAAGGCCGTGGAGTCCGCACTGCCTGATCCCCACCCTGTCCCCAGCCCAGGGCACTGAGTGCCACCTCCAGCCCTTCCTTGGACACCTCCAGGGATGGGCACTCCCAACCTCCCTGGGCAGCCCCTGACAGGCCTGAGCACCCTTTCCATGGGGAAATTCCTGCTGGAGTCCAACCTCAGCCTCCCCCTGGCACAGCTTGAGGCTGTTCCTTCTCCTGTCCCTGTTCCCTGGGAGCAGAGCCCGACCCCCCCGGCTGTCCCCTCCTGTCAGGGAGTTGTGCAGAGCCACAAGGTTCCCCCTGAGCCTCCTTCTCTCCAGGCTGAGCCTCTTTCCCAGCTCCCTCAGCCATTCTTAGTTTTCCAGCCCCATCCCCAGCTCTGTTCCCTTCCATGGACACACTGCAGCCCTTCCAGGTCTCTCTTGTCAGGAGGGGCCCAGAGCTGCCCCAGCACAGCCCAGGGGCCTTTGGCCTCTTGCTCACCTGGACTCACCTGAGTTCATGTCCAGCCGCCCCCAGGACCTTTTCCAGCATTCCAGCCACTCTGCCCCAGCCTGGAGCGCTGCCTGACTCTCCCTGTCTGGGGAATGTGGTGCACACGAGCTGCTCCTGCCCAGGTGGAGCCGAGGGATGAGCACGGGGGCCGGAGCCAGCCCAGGGTGCATCACCTTGGCCTGGGCAGAGCGGAGCTGCGAAGCCAAGGGAGGAAAAGCATCTGTGGGATTTTGGAGATGGCTTTTCCACATCCCACTCCTGCGGTGGGGTCCATGTGCAGTAGCCAAGCTTCCCATCCCATGAGGGCACCAGGGCTGTGATGCTGGGGAAGATAAGCCATCCTGCCTGGGTACCAAGCATCCCCCCTCAGGAGCTGGGCATCCCACCTTGGGGCCAGGCATCCCCGGGATGTGGGCCTCCTTCCCCTGGGGCTGGGCATGCCACCTTGATGCTGAGCATCCTCTCTTGGGGCTGAGCATCCCCCGGGCACGGAGCCCTGCAGCCTTATGCAATCCCTCATCTCCCCGTGGCCACGTTCCCGGCTCGCTGTCCCTCGCTGTCCCCGGTCCCGGGAGCATCCCCGGAGCCGCGGCTCCCGAGCCGCCCGGCACGTCCCGGCGTTGTTTACTGCTCCCGTCCCGCCGCGTCGCTTCACCCCAGCGCTTCCTGGGCTGGTGTCTGAAAATAGATATTTTTAACCTTTTAAAAATAGAAAGTCTCGGGGAACAGCAGCTCCTGTTTTTCCATTCCCTTCTCATTTCATCTCAGGGCGACGGAACCCGAGCCGGGCCACGCCGGGGGTGGCGAGAGGGCGGCCCCGTAAACAGGCTCCTGCAAAAGGGGCACTGGGGAAAACACACGTGTGCCTGGAGAACGAAAAGAAAGGGAAGAAAGAGAAGGAAAGAAAAAAAATCAACTAGAAAGGCCGGCCACTTTTCGCACGGAGCCTTATTTGGTATTTTCATGAAAAGTTATATCTTCACACTGTAAAAAACGCCACTTATTACTCATGCTTTACTAGGTAAGTGTATTTTCCTTGGCAGCAAAGCGCTCTGGGGTTTTTTTCTCACTTCACTACTCCCGTACAGACTATTTCGAAGGTTTCATTAGTTTCTCCATCAGAACTGGCGCTGCTGCCGCTGTCTGAGGGCCGGGCTGTTAAACCGAGACACAGCCTCTGTTTGTTCGGGACGTTTTGGGCCCGACCTGCGGGGCTGTAAAACCCCAGCGCGGGTGTCCCGCGGCGGGGCCCACAGGGCGCCCTTCCAGCCCGGTGCCGGCGGCCGCGGGGACGCGGCTGTCACCGGTGTCACCCTGCCGCCGGCGCCGCCGCTGGGTGGGCATTGCTGCGGACACGGTGTCACGGGTGCCGCCCCATCCCCTGCTCGTCACAGGTGCGTGGGTGTCACCCCGTCCCCGTGAAGGGCATCGATGTCACCCTTTCTTTCTGGAAAGGGGGATGGATGTCACCCTCTCGCTGTTTTGCCGCTGCAGACACAAGGCGATGTCACGCTGCCCCTACGCGTGTGGGTGTCTCTGCGTGGACATCAGCCATCCATCCCGTGGTCCGTCCCATTGTGGGTGTCACCTTGGCTACGCTCAGCCACCACCTGGTCCTCGGGCTCACAGCACACCCAGGGACATCACGCTGTCCCCAAGGCCGCCACATGCCCGCGGGTGTCCCTGTGTCCCAGGGTGTCTGTGAGCGGTGGCCGGCGCTGCCCCGGCCCCGTGCCCGTCCTGCCGGCCACCGCCGCCCCCGGGCCGGCTGGCCGCGCTTCCAGCCGCTCTAAAAGCCAGCTTTGTGCTTTACAGCCAGGCCCTCGCTTGGCACACGATTTTAATTAGAGTCTGGTTACACGGCTCGGCAGATGTGGAATGCATTTCTTAGCCCAGGTGGAATAAATCTATTGCCATAAAAACCAAACCCCTGTTATTAAATTCTCCCTTCTAAATAGCCCAGTATTGAGATGCACAGCCCCCCGGCCCCCCCGCCCACTCCCCCTCAATGCAAACCCTTTTCTAAGTGCTTAATGAGCTTTAATTTTATTATAGTCCCTGACTGTATGGAACCGGCTTCTGGTGCTGGCGCAGGTTCCCGGCTACCGGCCCCTCTGCGAGGGCTGCGGGGAGCGCTCAGCCCCACGGCCCCGGGCTGCCACCCTGCCCTGCAGCAGAAGGGGCTGCTGGAGCTCAGGGTGGAAGGGCTCAGCTGAGGGACCCTCGTGTGATCCCCGGTGCCAGGGATGTGCCTGGGGACTGGTCCCCCCTGGCTGCTGGGGGAGTCCAGGGACACCCCTGCCCTGGGCGGGTCCCCTGTGGTGCACGGGCTGTCCCCGGGGCTCTGCAGAGGGTGTGGCTCAGTGTCAAGGCCCGAGGTGACAGGGATTTTTCTCTTGCTGGAGCTGGGGCACTGCACCCCCTTCCCCAGGGAATTCCCCAGGGTGCACCTGGGGAAGGGGCATCTCTTCAACCACACTCCCCTCCATTAGTCTGAGCAGTGCCATGGCCAGTGATTGGCAACTTCAAAACTCACTACAGAGGGAAATAACCCCAACCAACCAAACAAAAAACACTCAGGAAGCAGCACCTGCTTCCCAAGGTCCCATCTCTCCCAGCGGGGACCACGGGCTGGAAAGGGGAGCAGACTCTGCTCTGCTGGCATCAAAGCAAGGACTGGAGCCCAGGTCAAAGCCTGGAGAGCTTTGTGACCCATCAGAGCGCTCTGTTGAACCTCTCAAAAAGCTGCAGGGTGTCTGAAAACTGAAACAAGGAGAAGGGAAAAAGGAGGACATGGGAGAGAAGCATGCTCAGAGTCCCTCCTGCAGGATCACCAGGATGTCATTTCCCACAGGTCTCCATGGGCATCCCTCACTGCATCACCCCTAACCACGATGTTTGAAGAAGAAAATCCCAGGGATTTTTGCTTGCAAGAGATTCCTCCTCTCTCCTCATACCTTAGGGAAAGGGAATGAAACCGCAGGCCCTGCGAGGAGTGGAGCCTGAGCCCTCCCCACCAATTCCCAGCTGGGAGACTTGGCTAAGGGCTCCCCCAGGACTTTTCCCCCAGCTGGCCTCTCCTCTGGCCCGCTGGCTGGGAATTTGCCACCACTTCTGTGCCAAGGAGCTGTGGATGACGTTATCCCTCCTCCCCAGACCAGGTGTGGGGAGCACGGCTGCTCCCTGGGGGTGCAGAGCTCCAGGGGGATGAGCTCCACGAGCAGGGACCCCCAGGCTTGGGGAGAGCATCACCCAGAGCTTGTCTCGGAGCCCCATGCAGGGATCAGGCTGCTCTGCTGCTGGAATCTCCAAAGGGAAGAGCAGGGAGCCAGAGCTGAGCTATGGCTGCCTGTCCCACCTCTCACCACTTCTCCACATTTAGCCTATCATCTTTTTGTCCTAGGAGACACCAAGTCCTTCGAGGAGAGCCAGCAGCCAAGGCAGCCCTGACATCCCCGTCCCAGCCTGCACATGTGCTGCCTGGCCAAGAAGAGAGGGAAAACTCAGCTTTTGTGTCGTGGGAGAATGATCTCACAGAGGAAATGACCGACTAAAAAGGGTTAAATTGCCATTTCAAAGGCAAAACCTTCCTCAAAATCCTTTTGGATGAGTTAGGGTTAATTGTGGTCTTGTCAGCCTGAAGGAGAAGACTCCTCAGATACCTGTGTGTCCCAGTTTGCATCAGACCTGCAGGGCAAGAGGTTCCTAAAGGTACCAAATGCCTTTTTGGGGATCTTGGTCAGCTTGGGCCAGCATGTGGTGAGGCTGATCCAGAAATCCAACACCAGTCCTGTGATCTCTTGCTTAATAGCAGGTCAACACCAGTTTGTCCTGGGAATTTTGGGTGTCTATCACAGGCTGGGGGTTGCTTAGATGAAAGGCCAAATTATATTCATCTCTAATTGACCTTTTGTTGTTCCTTTTGGTGATTCATGTTCAGCTCCAAAGAATCCATCCTGGGAAGGCAGCAAAGCAGTTTGCAGTTTTCCCTGGAAGCCTCTTGGCCCAGGCTGGGACTCACACCATGGACCAATGCAGCTGTGGGCACGTATTGAAGGCCTCCACCCCTTGTGGAACTGGGTCTTCCTGACTTCCAGGGAAGGTTGGAGGGAAGGACACTGTGCAGCTCTCCGTTGTGTCTGTCTGGGCCGCTCCAGATTCCCTCTCTCCCCGTGGGAGGATCAGGAGCCCACAGCGGTGTCTGCATAACTTCTTGGGACGTGCTAAAAGCGGCTTGGAAGGGGATCAATATTTCCATTCATTTTTCAGTGCCAATCTTCCTGCCACAGAACAGGAGCCGGAAGCCTGAGGGGGTCTGGAGGAGCCCCTGTGGGTCCCTCTGCAGCCCCCTGCCAAATCCTGCTCGCAAACTTCTGCCTCAGGCAGCCCTCAGTGAGCAAAGCTCCCCTTTCCCAGGTTTTCCTGTGAAAACTGTAGCCTGCAGCACTCAGCACCAAGCTAAAAACAGATGTAGAGAGAGGTAGGGTTAAAAAAAAATTTAAACCCCCTAAATTTGGCTTGTTTGTATGGACGCTGACATTGCAGGTGGTGCTGAGGGGACACTTGCCTACACTTCCCATCTAGAAGGTTTTCTTGGAGACCTGCCTGCCCATCCCTCTGTGGACCTGTGGGTTTAATACCTCGTGGTTCCCCTTCCCTGGAGGTTGCAGGATGGATTGCTGAAGTTATCCTGGAGTTTAGCCCTAAGTGGGGCTCTATTCCACAGACACGTGCGTGTCTGTTTGGGGTCTGGTGCCACAGGGCATGACCAGGGGCTGGGAAAGCTGTCAGTCCTCACCCACTCAAACTCAGCCCCTAAAGCTGGAAGAGGAGCAGGTCCAGGGTGCACCACAAGCTCTTTTTCCCTGCTCCTTCCAGGGCCACCACCTTCCACTTGGGGCCACCAGCCTGAGAGGAGCTGGGCGAGCCATGGGCTGATGTTTGCTCTGCAGTCCCTCTCCCTGTGTCTAATGGGTCCATCAGGATTACTCGCATTGTCCGTGCAGCTGGGAGGCAAAAAGAGGTGTCTGGGCCAAGCAATTCTTCTTACTTCATTTTCAACTGTTTGCAAAGCCCCTGATCAGACAACCCAGATGGTGCTAAATGGCCATGAAGAACCATTAGACAGTGGGTTATTGTCGTGCTCGTTGAGTTAGATAATTGTGATGGGCCCGAACTAATTAATTTTTACCCAAAAAACTAGCACTGAATCATGGTCTTTTGGCAACACTGGTGAGAAGGACTTGTAAGCAGTTTCCTTTGGATTGATCCAGCCTGTACAAACAGGGATCTCTGCTGGAGCCACACGCTTCCATGACCAAAAAAACAGGGGAGCAAGAAAAACCACCCAGGCGGTCAGTCAGAGGCAGTAAAAATGGATCTCCCTCATCCCACAGGGCAGGAGAGCCATGGGACGGCCCACCAGCTCCTTTGTGCCATGGGTCTGTCCTACCCCCCCTCTGGAAAGGCCACGTTTGGGAATGGGCAAAGGCCAAGCATCCTGCTGGAGGAAAGGGCCTCTGGGGCTGCGCTGGTGCCGTGCTGGTCACATTTCCTCCATCCCTCCTTTGGCTCCAGCTGCAATCTCCAAGGATTTCCCTGCTTTTCTCAGCACCCCTTTCTCAGCACCCATCTTCCAGGAAGCCTGGGGCTTTTTCCAGTGTCCAGATAGTCCGGACTTGCTGGCGAAGCTTCTCTCTGTAGGGATCTCTTTGTTTCCTGATTCTGGGGGTGTCAAGCTTTGACAAAGCTGGAGACAGGGAAATTTAACCCCATTTCCCCAGCAGAGCTTGGACAACCTGCCAGATTAGGTACATCCTGAGCTGCTCCTGCATCCAAAAAGGTGAAGAAACAGGAGAAAAGAGTGATTACAGACACACTTCTATGTGAGAAGAGACAGGAAATATTAGGACTGTTTAGTCTGGAGAGGAGACAGCTCTGTGGTGGCACGAGAACAGCCTGTGAGCCCTGCAGCACTGACAGTCCTCTGGTTTCTCCATTTCTCATCCCCAAGAAAGAAAAGGAGGTGCAGAGGAGAGTGGATGCAGGGGAAAAGTTTGCCCAGCACTGTATGTGGGTCACCATGAAGAGATTTTAAAGGAAATCCTATCCTTTTGGGAGAAATCTCTCCCTTGACTGGGTGATAGGAGAACATACATCCCAATTCATTGGGAGATGCCTGAAACTTCAGAGCATCTCCAGAGCTGTGGGCTCCACGCAGGACATTTGGAGCAGCACCAAACCCCCTTTTGTGTGGCTGCATTTCCCCGTGGCAGAGCCCCCGAGCTGAGCAGTGCCCGTCACCAGCTCCGGCTCTCCCGGCTGCTCCCGTGGGAGCAGGACTCCAGCAAACACAAGCAGGAGGTGCTGGCTTCCCCACAGGGAAGGGACTTCATGCACAATAAGGTGAAAGTGGATATTTTGCATGACTGAGAACCCGATGCAGTGGAAAGCAGCAGGGGCCAAGGAAGTGAGTGTAGCTGGCAATTCTGTAGACATATAGTTTGGAGAAGTGTTTTGACTAACCTGATAATACAGCATGAAATAGCATGGCTCTGATGTAAGAAAGCCCTAAGATCCCAGAGGTAGAGCCAAGATTTGTGATGGTGACTTGCCATCCGTCCCAGAGCACACAGCCGTGGGCTAATTCTGGCTGGATGGACCCCAGGAGGTCCCTGGTCCAACCTCTGTCGCCAAGTAGGGGTAACTTTGAAGTTACATCAGGTTGCTCAGTGTTGTGTCCAGGAGAAGGCTGGGATGCCCTCCCTCCCGTGGTGCTAGTTCCAGCATTTCTGAAGGGGAAAACGTTTTTGGCATATCTTCCAGCTGAACCAGGTCCATTCAGTCCCTGCCTGCCTGGTGCTAGGGGCCCAAACTGGACCTGGTGCCCAAATGCTCTCTGCAGAGAGCAAGGGTGTCTCAGCACAGGCTGGACCAGCCATGGGAGAGCTGGTGCACTCACTGCACTCCAAACAGGCCACAGAGGATTGCAGGACGGCTGGCAGGAGATACAGGTCCCAGAGAAGGAGCAGGGGGAGGTCTGAGTCCTGCAGAAGTGGCAGGACCTGCAGAAGTAGCAGCAATCAAATCCTGACATCTCCCTGAGGACTGAGAAGTGACAACAGCCACTCCAGGCAGGGATGCTGCATTACACACTCCTGGTGTCCTGTCCCCCCCGCAGCCAAATCCCACCCTGAGGGTGAAGTGTTGCTGTGGCCCAAGGCCATGGGTGCCCCTGCCCCAAGGAGCCCACAGAAGTGCAGTGGAGCAGCTGCCCCTTTAACCCCGTGCAGGTGAAGGCACGGTGCCAAATTCCCTCAGTGTCACCTCAGTGCATGAGCCCTTGTCCTTGCAGGGCTGATGTCCCTCGGTCTCCCTGGCTGGGCTGGAGTCTGAGTCCATGCCAGGCTCTCTCAGACCGGACATTGGATGTCCCAAAGCCCTCGGAGTCACACAAGCTGGATCTGGGTGTCTGCTGTGAGTTTTTTCCTCTCAGGACATCGGGCTGCCTCCAGGGAACAGCTTCAAGACCCTCGGCACTCGTGCAGCTTGGTGGTGCCACCAGTGGGTGCTGACTTTCTGCTCATGGGTTTTATCCACATCAGCAAAGGCCCAGGCTGGCTGAAATGCCTTCTGATGCCCTGTGGCTGTTCAGGAGGAGCCTGTCCAGAGCAGGGGGCATCAGCCAGGTTGAGCAGAGAGGTGGAGAGCTCAATTTTTTTCCTCAAAGCATCCATCATTGAGCTTACCACAGAACCACAGCATCACTGAAGTTGGAAAGGACTTTTAAGATCAGTGAGTCCAAATGTGCACCCAGCACTGACCCATGTCCCCAAGTGCCACATCCACATGGCTTTTAAATCTCTCCAGGAACGGGGACTTTGCCACTGCCTGCGCAGCTGTGCTACAGCTGGGCAACCTTTTGGGGGAAGAAATCTTCCCTAATAGCCAACCTGAATCCTCCCTAGCACAGCTTAAGGTCATTTCCTTTGTCCCGTCCCTGTTCCCTGGGAGCAGAGCCCCACCCCACCTGGCTGTCCCCTCCTGTCGGGGACTCGGAGAGGGTGGAGGGGTCTTTGCCAACCCAAACAACTCCACGCTTCCGTGACCACCTCTGCAGCCACAAGCTGAGGTTGCTCCTTGCTCATCCATGTGCAAACACAGCGAGAGAGGGAAGGTGCCGGGGCAGCGTGTCAGCTCTGCCCCCGAATCAACCCCGCGTTCACAGCTCGGGGTCTGAGCGGGGCGATGCCTGCGCAGGGAGCGCACGCAGGGAGCAGGAGCGGGGCCAGCGGGGCCGTGCCACCGACCGCGAGGAGCTGGCTCCCGTCCCGGGGCTGCTGATCCGATTACAGGGGTTAGTCGCAGAGGTGCCCCGCGGGGAGAGGGGCTGCGTGAGGGCAGGCTCCCGGGAAGGCTGGGCACGGCCGGGGATCACCGACGCCACTGCAGGGAGCGCTCGCTGCCCACAGCTCCCTCCAGCCCACAGCCTGTCCCTCCGCCCCGTCACAGCCCCGTGTCCCCAGCAGTGCCGAGACGGAGCTTGGCCACCAGCCCTTGTGGCCCTTGTGCGTGTCCCCAGCGCTCCGGCAGGATGGTCCTGTACAGTCCTGGGGAAATGGAAGTCTCTGACACCCGAAAGCCAAGAGGAAGCTGGTGTCTTTTTCCCCCGGCCCGTGCCGCTCTGCTCTGGAGACAGCCCAGCAGAGGCGGGGGTCAGGCTCTGCCCGGGGACTGACAGCATCCTCCCTGCCCACACGCTGCTACAGCCATGCAGGCGGCCGTGGGGCAAGGAGGACGCTTGGCCCCTCTCCCTTCACCTCGTGCCACAGAGAACCCCCCTAAGGCTCAAAGCCTCACAGGGATTTTTCCCTGGATAAACTTAGGCAGCTCAGCCCCATTGTGTGGCCCTGGTGAGCAGTGCCAGCTCAGGGCCCAAGCCCCAAACTCTGTTTTCAGCCCAGACCTATGAACAGACCACCAGCAAATGGGAAGGGGTGATCCCCTAAGGATGAGTAAAGCACCTGTGGGATTTCTCTGCATCCCAACCCTGAGGATGTTGCCCAAATGAGTGCAAGGGAACCAGACCCCACCAGAGCCCCCGAGCCTTAACACAGACCCTACAGGGAAAGGAGAACCAGCACAGGAAGCTGAATCAAGAAGATGTTTTAATCAGATTTGTCAGACAGAGTTGGATCTCCAAATAAATAGATTTATCAAAACAGAATAAAACAGGAATCCAGGGATAAATACATATACCAAAACAACCTGAAAATCCCCCAAAGCTGTTTCCAGGCAGGGGGAAGGTGATGCTGCACACCCTCCTCCCCATGCTGCAGAAATGATCCTGTTCGCCCTTTGGGAGATGCCCCTCCTGTGAATACAGCCCTGTAGATATTATATAGGATAGATATAAATATATAGCACAATAAATGCTGAGTAGCGACCTTAGTGCAGTGCTCAGGGTCTCAGACCCTGCCAGCAGGTGGGTCCTCCCAAAACCTACATTTTCAAGTGACCTGCAAAGAAGGGAAAAGAACCATCCCAGCTGGAAGAGAGCAAATTTTTCAAAAAACATCCCTTGGAGGGCATTCAGCCCAAGAAACCCCTTTGCAGATCCCAGGGGCTCCAAGCAAAGAAAGAGGGATGACTTTTCTTTCTTTGCAGGTCATCTTTCCTACCGGCAGCTGGTAAGAAGCGCGCTCATGTTCCTCTTTGCTGCACGCTCCTGATGCTCCTCGGGAACGCCGGGGCATCCAGGATGGATCCCACCTCCTCGTGTCGCACCAGGTCTCATCCCCCTGCCACCTCTCCCTCCTCCCTCTGCTTATCCAACATCTTTGGGATAGCAGGAGGTGGTGGCCAACCTCCTGTGCTCTCCCGCTGGAGAGAGGCACCTACAAGGCTGTGGCTTCGATGCCAATGGATTGGGATCGTTCTCTGGAGTTGCTGGAATTTCCACTAGTGTAACCTGTATTGCAGTGCCAGTCTATTTAATAATGCAGCTCTGGAGTTCATATATATGTGTATGTGTGTTGTGTGTAGATAAATCAAGAGTTAGGGAAAAGTTCTTTGCTTTACGAGTTCTTTGTTTCCTTCTCTGGGCTTTCTGTCATCCTCAGCTCCGGCGTCTGGGCTCGGAAGATGTTCCAGTGACCTGGATGAGCAAAGACAGACACACATTAGCAACAGCCTTGGAGAAGGAAAGCACAATTCCCTCATGCATAGGACCCAGGTTTGGTGGTCTTGCCATTAAAATGGTGCTTGGAGGGGCTCTTGTGCAATTAATGGCACAATCAGTGGCACTCACAAGGCGTTTTCTGGAAAACACTTGAGTAGCAATGGGGAACAAAGCGACACGGACCGAAGATCCAAAGGAGATCTGTTTACTGTGGGAATCGCACCCCTTTTGTACCTTTAATCTTTATTCAACATAACTGAAACCCTATCCAGGCCTAACAGAACGTAATGGACAAAGAGCACCCATTGGCTGTTCCAGGTGCAGCGCTGCTGTCCACATGTCCCTCCAGCCAATCACCGTTCTGCTCATACACTGCCCATTGGTCCCTGCAGCCAATCACCGTTCTGCTCATACACTGCCCATTGGTCCCTGCGGCCAATCACCCTTCTGCTCATATGCTGCCCATTGGTCCCTGCAGCCAGTCACCCTTCTGCTCATACACTGCCCACGCGTCCCTGCAGCCAATCACCGTTCTGCTCATACGCTGCCCACGCGTCCCTGCAGCCAATCACCGTTCTGCTCATACGCTGTCCATGCGTCCTTCCAGCCAATCACCGTCCGGCTCATACGCTGCCCACGCGTCCCTGCAGCCAATCACCCTTCTGCTCATACGCTGCCCACCATCCCTGCAGCCAATCACCCTTCTGCTCATACGCTGCCCACGCGTCCCTGCAGCCAATCACCCTTCTGCTCATACGCTGCCCACCGTCCCTGCAGCCAATCCGGGTCTCAGCTGCACCTGTCCCTCACCTGGCTCTCCCCTCACGCCTCAGGGGTCACCCCTCAGGCGACGCCAGCGTCCAGCCTGCAGCTGTGCCATTCCCACAGGCCCCTCTGGTGAGTGCAACACCTTTGCATTTATAAACCAAACCGTGCATCTCCCCCCCGTTTTTAATTCACCAACAAAAACCTACTGGGAAAAGCCCAAACAATTCCTAAGACATTGCTAACAGCCTTTCCAAAGGCGTGACGCAGGCGGATAAGGTGGCGGCTGCACACGTGGAATCGGGATGGTGCGAGGACGGGCCGCACACACCGTGAGGGATCCTCTGCCCTTGGTGGCCTGTGGGGACACCGGCACAGCTGCACAGGCTGACACGGGGATAAATCTCCCTCTCCGCCTCTTTAAGGGTGCTTTGGCCTGGTGTTGGGTCCGTGTCCTCTCTGGCGTGTCTCGGATTTGGGCTGATTTTTTGCCTCTCGGGTGAAGAAGCATTTTGCTTTTCTTCTGCCTCAACCTCAGAGAGCCAAAATTTCAGTTTCATGGGCAGTGGACAGGTATGTCTCTCTCCTCCCTTCTGCCAGCCCCATTTGTTTGGGGTGGATTGCTCAAACCCCCCCCCATTTATATTCATTTTTCTGCTGCTGCCTCAGCCTTGGGTCTTCATGCAGCAACCTATGGCAGGGGAAAATCCTGCTGCAGCAGAAGAAGGAATCCCTCTGAATCCCCCAAGGAGCAGCAGACTCCCAGCAAATCAAATGTGGAGCTGTGAACCGCCCCCCAAACCAGGACAAAGTGTTCCAGTCCCTCTCCTTGCTCCCCAAAAGAATCCCTGGCTCTGCAGGAGGTGGCTGGAGGTGCTTTCCCTCCAGGTGTTCTCTTCCCTCAGTGCAATCCCAGCAAGGATTATGCAGCCCCGATGTCAACACCCCAGGGGGAGGGAGGGAATGTTTTCTAGCTGAATTAATCTTCTGCTGTGAGGAAATCATCGGTCAGAGCTTTCCTAGAACTTGCAGCGGGATGGTTTCACAACAGGGGTATTTGTCTGGGGAAACTGAGGCCAGAACAAGGAGGAGGCACGTGCCAGAGGCTCCACCAGGGTGTGAAGCCCAGCAGGGACTGGCAAACCCCGCAGGGTTTGGTGAAGGATGCTGTCTGCACTGGACTGGCGGTGAAAGCAGCCCCAGCGTGCCCGGGGCTCCGGGAGTGCCGGCGGCTCCGGGCAGCAGCGCTGACCCCGTAACCCGCGGGCGCTGCACGCTGCGGGCAGCGCTCCCATCCCATCCCATCCCAACCCGTCCCGCCAATCTCCACCCAGCCCGGCCGGGAGGCGGCCAGCAGGAAACAGCCTGGCGGTTCCGCTGCCTGCAGGCACTCCCAGCATGTGCACCGGCATTCCTGCTCTTTGTCATGTTTACGCACATCCCGGCACATCCAGAATGATTTATAAAAACATTTCAACAGTTTATTTGCTAATCCCTTGCACCTTTTTTTTTTTTTTTTTTTTTTTTTTTTTTTTTT